>VMKM01002970.1:0-51076 GCA_008360985.2 Macquaria ambigua
ACTCTCCAGCTGATCCAGAATGCTGCGGCACATTTACTGACAAGAACCAGAAAAAGAGATCATATTTCTCCAATATTAGCTTCTCTACACTGGCTCCCTGTAAAATCCAGAATAGAATTTAAAATCCTTCTTCTCACTTTCAAAGCCCTAAATGGTCAGGCACCATCATATCTTAAAGAGCTCATAGTACCCTTATTAACCCACTAGAGCACTGCGCTCCCAGAATGCAGGGTTCCTTGTGGTTCCTAGAGTCTCTAAAAGTAGAATGGGAGCCAGAGCCTTCAGCTATCAAGCTCCTCTCCTGTGGAACCAGATCCCAGTTTGTGCACGGGAGGCGGACAACCTCCTCACATTTAAGAGTAGGCTTAAGACTTTCCTCTTTGATAAAGCTTATAGTAGGGCTGACTCAGGTGAGCCCTGAGCCACCCCTTAGTTATGCTGCTATAGGCCTAGACTGCCGGGAGACTTCCTATGATGCACTGAGCTCCTCTCTCCTCTCTCCATCTGTACGCCCTCATATCCCATCAATGCTTGTTACTAATTCAACTTCTTCCTGTAGTTGTGTGCTTTCTCTCCCCTTTTTCTCTCCTTCTGTTGCTTTCTGCAGGTGTTTCTGCCTCCGGAGCTGTAGGGTCTGGATCTATGGTTGCGGCCGCCTGCTGCCCCCGTGCTCCTCCTCTGCACCCGCTGCTGCAGCTGCTGTTGCTATTATTATTAGTACTGCTGCTGTAATATTGTTCTTAGTATTGTTCCTGTTGGTGTTGACAGCCATGCCATTGTCACAGGGCCATTATACATATATTCTGTGTGTGGAACTGTATTGTGCTGCTGTATGTTCTCTTTCCTCCTGCTCTCTCTCTCCCGCTCCCCCCCTCCCTCTTCAACCCAACCGGTCGAGGCAGATGACCGCCCACCTAGAGCCTGGTTCTGCTCGAGGTTTCTACCTGTTAAAAGGGAGTTTTTCCTTGCCACTGTCGCATAGTGCTTGCTCGTGGTGGGAAAGGTTGGGTCTCTGTAAATATAAAGAGTCGGTCTAGACTTGCTCTACTAGAAAAAGTGCCCTGAGATAACTTTGTTATGATATGGCGCTATATAAATAAAACTGAATTGAATTGAATTGAATTGATGCCACATCTGCCTTCACACTGTAGCCTATTCCAGCCATTCACATTTCTGGTACCACGAGGACACAAAAGAGCAACTCTTGTTCTGAAACAGATGGTTAGGGTATTGCTGTAGAACTACTTGATTAGGTCTCTCACTTCCAAGATCATGTGGAGTTGTGGTGCAGTGACAGTCACACCCGATCCCCGCGAACCGATGACAGTGCCAGGGCTCCAGCTGCAGGGCTAATGTTAGCTTGGCCTTCTATTGTGATATTGTCTCCTCCTCCTCCCACAACTTGTCTTTCTGATTCCAAGCTGGACGTCTCTTTATTGTTGTCGGTTGAATTTCCTTTAACATTAAGCCACTTTCTTATATCTATCATCACCATACACTAGTATTTGCTAATGCTTGTTCCCAAATTTGGTTTGCGGCGCACTTAACCCTTGACCTTGCGGGTCATCGTCTATATTCAGACAGAATCTTCACAGTTGCTGAGTAAACACTGGAATGCTACAGTACAGAGCTAATGCTACAATGCTACATGGTAAACAAAGTTCTTCTTCACCTGGGCGTCTGCCGGTCTGATGGCGGTGTGATTGGCCATCGCAGTGCAACGTCGGCTGTGTTTCTCCAAAAGTTGATTCTGTTTTAACTTTTCGCTGTGTTTTTTCCGGCATTCCGTGTGGCCCACACCGCCGCAGCCTAAACGCACTACCCCCGTTCAAATGAATGGGAGAACCAGTGGCCAATCACGCCAGCGATCTGACCAGAAGACGCCATTGTGAAGAAAATCTTTGTCTACCATGTAGCATTGTAGCATTCTGCAGCTTACTGTAGCATTCCACTGTTTACTGTAACATTCCACTGTTTACTGTAGCATTCCACTGTTTACTGTAGCATTCCACTGTTTACCGAGCAACTGTGACGATGGAAGAGAGACTGATCGATCACCACCGTGATGACTGTATATCAGCTGTTCAATCCTGCCATGAGGGATACAAAGATGTTAATCGGCGAGCAGTCGCTTGGTGTTGTATCACTCTTCAAGTTGGGATTTCTGGTTAGTATTTCTACTTGTGCTACAATTAGCATGGACATGTAGTGACACACCCACACCGCCGCACAACCCTGCGCTAATCGCCGCAATGCCTGATTTGGTCTCAATGCAGCCTTTCAGTTATGATGAGTGAGTGTGAGATTTGATGGTTGACTGTCTTCCTCCTAAATTAGGCTGCTAAATCCACAATTAAAGCTGGGGTAGGCAAAACCTGTGCAAGCTATGCAAAACCTTCCGCCTCTCTCTCTTCTGCCTCATCACTCGGCTAAGCCCCTCCCACCAAACCTACAACTTCGAACTGCAGCAGAAGGAGTCGGTTTCCCTGCGAAACCTGAAAAGGAGGTATTGGAAATTTACCACAAGTTGCAGGATTTTCAGCCATCGAAACAGGTATCTGAAGAGACGTGCACGTGCATCTACATTTGTAGAACAGCCAGTAGGAACGTGCCCTGTCTCTGAAATGACCTGTGATTGGCCAAAGTTTCCCGTCACGGGCTAGATTTTCTAAAGCCTGAAAACAAAGCCAAGAGGAAGTGCAGAAGTAGAAGTTTTGTTTCAGACCACTTGAATTACAACATGCTGAACGGTTATAATGGAATTTTTGCCCAATGATGCCAAAAAAATACTGCCTACCCCACCTTTAAATTATGCTCCAAAACAGTTTTATCTGTATAATCTCTAATGTAAACACAAATTCAAAAACACACATATTTTACCTGTGTGCGTGGGCTGACTCAAATTTATAAAAGATGATAATCACACTGAATTGCCATTTCGTTTCACTTCATTCATTACTTGCATCACGGAACAAATGAAATGTGGGTAGTAATTCAACGGTCTGGAACCAGGAAAATGGTCTGGCTCTTAAAAACTAAATCCAAGTAGTTTAGCAAATGTTACTGTAAATTATTAAAAGTATTTTACTTTCCATTGTTTAGTATATCATTAATTCCACCTTAAGCAATCAAATATGACCAAGTATTTGGTCTCCGTTTTCCAAACGGAATATAGGCTACCAATGTGGGTGAATATGTAAATAACATTTTTCTTTAATTTGGGTAGGTTCATTATCACATGCACTGGATAAATGTATCAAATCTAAAACAAACATGAAGTAGGCTACCAACAAATTTGTATTTTGTCAAATCTGATGTGAGCCTTATAGTTGGAGCTTCTACTCATCCTCTATGTTACATTGAATTCAACTTTGTTACATCATAACAGTATGTAACATTATATTTTGCTACAATACAGTGTAACTGAGGTAGCAGGAGATTTTTTCGTCCTTATTTCTTTCCTATGGAGCGGAGTGACCATAGAGTGAGAAAAAAAATATTTTGGGGCCACGTTTTACTACATCGAGGGCTCGAAATGCAAATGCGCACGAGATTCACGAGATACAATTCGTTACCACGTTTTGATTAATTCGTGTGTGCCTAAAGACGCACACAACTCATTCAACAACATCGTTAGCTATCCCCTAAATACAAAAAAGAGCTATATGCCAGTTGTTTAGCCTATATATGTTTTTTCTTTGTTTCTAAAACATTCAGTAACTCCATTGTCTATGGGTTTGCTCTCTTACATTCTGAATTAATCATGTTCATGCATTAACCGTGGTTGGAATAAGCTATGACTGTCTGGAAAGTCAGAAAACGGACTGAGGTTTTTCGGCAAACTTTTATGTGTGCCACGTTACGCCTTACGTGCGCTCCTCCAGGAACAAGCTACCAACTACCAGACGCTCGAGCTGGAGAAGTTAAACATGTACCTCACGCGGGACTGGCGGCATGTGGTGGCGCGCGCGCTTAACCTGACGGAGTGGCAGGTGAAGATCTGGTTCCAGAACCGGCGGATGAAAATTACGAAACAGAGCAAACAGAGAAACAGTACATACAAAAGAAAAAGCATATATAAACAGCTGCCACATAGCTCTTCTTTTGGATTAGGGGATGTGTAGGGGATAGCTAACGGTGTTGTTGAACGAGTTGTGTGCGTCTTTACGCACGGTGGGTATACTTTGATTAAGACGTGCGCATGAATTAACCAAAACGTGGTAACGAATTAATCAAAACGTGGGAATGAATTGTATCTCGTGCGCACGCAATAGCATGTCGAGCGCTATTGCACTTTTATTCCTTGGCTTCATGATATGGTGCGTGTGTATTGTTATGTTTGTGCGTTGCTCGTTTATATTGTACTTGTATTTGTATTTTATAGTGTGTTATTCCATGCAAATTACATGTACAGCACTTTGGTCAACGTGTGTTGTTTTTAAATGTGCTTTATAAATAAATTTGACTTTGACTTTGAGAGTTGGTGGTGCTGAGAGAAAGTCTATATCATGACGTCATATTAAATGCTGCGCAACATTCATGTTTTTTTGTATTAACTGGCCAACAGCATTTTACACCAGTTTTAGAACGTTTTACGCTACAACAGACAGGAAACCAACATATTGTATGTCAAAGCAGCATATCATATTCAGCTATGGACAGTTCACACACGGATTACAGGTTTATTCCGAATCAGAAGTCGATTTATTATTGACTGTGCTACAGCCACACCATACGGGTAGCAATAGAACAAGGCACCTGAACTGTATAATACACACACACACACAGCAACCGATAACAATAATAACAGAATTAATTGAAGACCGCACTCCAAAACTCCACACTACAGAGACGTCCTCTTGTTCTCATTCGAAGCATGTCGCACTACCAGATCTGTGACAGAAACAAGAAATAACGGAGAACACAGATTCTTTTTTGAGACATGGTGAAGCGCAGTAATGATACCTAACCCACCATTACCGGTCACTAATATCCATGATCCTTCGCGCCAAACTACGTGCTCTGAGCATCAGATATATTGAATGTTCAGTAATGAAATCAAATATTTTAAAAAAGGGTGGATTTCAACAAATTACCGAACAACAATATTTTATAGACTGCCAACGCTAAAATGCTACTCTCAAAAATTAAAGTTTTTTTTATTGATTTCTTTAGTAAACTTTTTGCCTTGCAGTCACAGCCCCCCGCCAGTAGTGGGTGCTGCAACCCCTCAGCACCCCTACTTCCAGCGTCCCAGTTGACAACACAGTCACACTGTTCTAGCATTTAGGTTACCATTACAGAGAGGGCATTTATTTTGAAGGCAGCGACAGGAAGTTCCAGAGTTGAATTTTCAATCGCTAACTTGTTCGTATGCGTGAAATTCCTCAAGTTGGAGTCTTTTGTTCGTATGTTTGGACCAAAAGTAAGTGGATATCTGGCATGATAATAGCCGACAAGATAAAGCCACCAAGAGACAATTTAAGTAAGAGTGCAGACTGAGACGAATGAGATTTGAACGGCTCTTGTGGACATATTTTCCGCTTTTTTTGGCTGGTTGAGTAAGAAACTCCTGATGGAAAGGAAGGGAAGGAGGTAGAAGATAACTAGGAGGAGCTGAGGAAGGAGCTGAGCTAACTATGTGGCAAACGCTCAACTATTTCCCTAACAACGAGAGCAGTAGAGCTGTGTTTATATTTCGGAGAAAGTGGTAAGTCACTTTTTAATGACAGTTTGGTGTGATACATTGTATATGTAGTTAAACATTTCGGCCTTAATATGTAATATAGCGAAAATAGCGGTAAAATACACGCTGGCTGGTGTAACTTTGAGTTTAGGCAGGGCCATAGCCAGGATTTAAAAAATAGGCTACTGAGGGCATGAGTCCAAGTAACTTACCCCAAACACCGACAGGGACCAACAAGAAGTTTCTCTCTCTCTCTCTCTCTCTTTCTCTCTCTCTCTCTTTCTCTTTCTCTCTCTCTTTTTTTTTTTTTTTAACTATTTGGATATTTCAATAATTCATTTAACAGTCGTAATTAGGGCTGGGTTTTGTTTGAATTAAATGTAAACGTTTGAATTCAACGTATCGGATATTGCTTTTTGAGTCTAGCGTCTAGTGCAATATAAGATACGTTTTAATTCACTACATGAAGGTATAAATGCTTTTTTAAAGCCAGTCCCAGTTTGTGCCTCTTCTGTTTTACCATTACATTCAAGTCACAGACCTCAGCATCAGTCCTTTTGAAAAAATAAAGGAAATCTTTGAAAAACCAAGAAGTTGGTTTAACAAACTTTGCATGCATGTGCGATGTGAACCAAAATTAGAGTGTTACTGTCAGTTATACTGTCTATATTGATGGTATTTTCTGTCATACAACAAGGAGATACAGTAGGACATTTCCAGCCACCTGGATTGGAAATAGTCATAAGTTGGGAAACAGGTTAGAAATCTTTTTTTATCATGCAGCAGACAGAATATGTCTTCATCCTGATGGTTAGAGTTTTCTGGAAATACTTTCAGAACAGCACTAATTGTTGTTCTTAATATTTACTTTCAGCAAAATCAATGGTTACCCTAGCTTTGTGAATGTAATAGTAATACATAAGATGCACAAACTGGGCTATTTCAAAGCCCTCTTCACACTGGCAGAAATAAAACTGGTGGTGAAATACTGAATCCTTTTACCTATTTTGTATTGTCCTAAAAGTAATCACATTTAAATGTGTTCAGTCTGAAAATACTGGAACCAGTCCATAAACTGTAGAATGTAAACTCCCCCCATGTTGCTAAAAACACAAAAATCTCAGAAAATTCCCAGAAAAAATAAGGAGGTCATGACCTCAGTGTCTTTAACGGTGGCTACAGTCATGATTTTAGGCAGCCAGCTAACATCTAGTTTTCTTTTAATTCCTATTTTGACATCATTACAGTCCAAGCATTGGACCTCATGTTATGGTCTCTGTCCCAGACTCTGTATCCCGCTGCTTCCACCCTTGTAGAGATGGAGGGAGCGAAGGAGAGACAGAGGCAGCAGCGAGAGGAGAAGGAGAGTAACGAGGCAGAAGACGACAGGAGGAGTGATGACGACGCTGACAATGAAGCGGAAGTGGATGAAGTGTCGGAGAGTGCAGCGCTGGTGTGGCAGGAAGGCTATGGCGAGGACAATCTTGGCCTTCCCATCATGCACTGGGAGGCGCTGAGCCTACGGATTGCTGAGCTGGAGAAGCAAGAAAAGGAGAAGAAGGCAAAGGTCAGAGGTCGTACACAGTCTCAGAGTCCTTTTTTGCTGAGGAAGGTTCCTAACTGAGTGAAATGACCCAGAAGTATCTAAGTTGCAGCCATGATAAGAGCTGGTTGAATTCTCTAAATGTTAAGGAAAGGTGCTTCAATGTTTCCTTTCTTATCTCCTTTAGCATAGGGTACACTGGACCATCCTTAGCAGCAACATATAAAGCGACCATGGCAGACCCACATCAATAATATCCGCGGTCACGTAATTACGTAGCTTAGTATAAGTGCAGTCGGATTCTCTTAGCACCGCGGTTGTCTTTTCTTAAGTCCTTATGACGTTTTACATTGAGGTCAAGGAAAAGTGTTTAGGAAAAGACACAGGATGTAATTTTTTTTACTGTTCGACCATAGCCCGTGGAATTTAGAGTACATGGGTCTGTTCCAGAAAGCAGGTTTAGTGAAACCTCAGTTAAGCCTGAGCCCTGAGTTGGGGAAAACTCTTGAGTTTTCAGCTCCAGAAACAGAGATCACTCTCTCTTGGGGACGTCTCCTCCGAATCTACAAGGCTATAACTCTGTCATAGCCTTGTAATGTATAACGTGCAATCTACAATAATTTAAACAACACAGGCTCATCTTTCTAAATACTATATATACATAGGTAAACCTTGAGGAAGTGGTGGGCTGTTGCTTTATCTGCCAACATACTGCGGAAGCAAGTAAGGTCTGCTCTGATTAATCACAAATATACAGACCGACCCATAAAACTGAAGACGCACTACTTCTTTCTAGCTTTTGTCAAAATCATTGACTGTATAAGTCAACTGATCTTCATCTTGGGCGGCAGTAGCCAGACTTGGCTTGGTAACCAGAGGGTGGCCAATTCAAGTCCAGCATGGACCACGGTACAGAGTGTGAACTGGTAGCTGGAGAGGTGCCAGTTCACCTCCTGGGTACTGCCGAGTTGCCCTTGAGCAAGGCAACAAACCCCAAAATTGCTCAGGGTGCCTGACTATGTAGCAACCCCATCACTCTAACATCTCTCCCTAACAGAATGTGTATGGGTCCTGTGTGTGTATAATGCAATATTTAATAAGTAACCAGAAATCATACAAAGTATGCAATATCTTGTATCAATATTAGATTAGATTAATGTGACCAGTGTCAGGAATCTGGACCTGCTTAAAAAGCTGCTTCAAACTCAATCCTGCTGTACTGCAATTCTGCTTCATTTTATTTCAAACATATTCATGGAAAACTCAAACTGAAATTCACTAAGTTTTGCGGATACAGCTTGTATTGGCTGTAACTGTATTCGTCTACCAGCTGTATTCTTGAACTACTTGTTACTAGAGCTAGACTGAGAAATCGTCCAGGTCGATATATTGGCCAATATTAGCTTATTGCAAATCTGTATGTGGGCCGATAAGTAACAAAAAAATTGATTACAGTACATTCTTGTTGCACATGCAGTGCGTCCACATCCAAATTTCGTATGTATGTATGTATGTCACATGTATCACTAGGATAACAAAATAACCCATAGTTCTTAAACCATCAGTGTAAAATACAGCAAAGACTGAGAATCTTGGCTTAACTTATCGCAGATATCTTTTAGCTTGTACGTTGGCCAATAAGTAATTTATTTATTGTTATTTTTATTATTAATTATTATTATTTAAATTGATTAAATTATACATGTATTTTTTAATTAAATTGTAAATTAAAAATTAAATCAGTTTTTATTGAAGTAAAGTAAATATAGATAGATTTTACAAATTTTGTCACAAATTTCATATTTGTATCACAAATCTTATATATTTATATATGCAGCAAAGTAAAATACTGACTTGTTTTTTGACTGAACAAGCGTCATCCTTGATGGGGTCAATCTTGTTTCTTATTGAGTCAACTGTCCTCAAAATATGCTTTTTAGAAGTTCATTATTGGGTTTTTTTTACAAAACACTGACGCGATGAAGCACATTACTGACTGTGAGCAGGTCTTAGTGACTTACGAGTTCTCTGGAGCACTAACTTCTCTCAGACTTGCGAGCTACTTCTGGTGCTAAAATATGCTTTGTGAATTACTCTGACCAGAAACGTAGGACTTTTAGCCTTAGGATATTTTGTAAATATGGCCCCTGGAAAACAAATCCTAAAAAGATTTCAAAATTAAGAAGAAACTAATCAAAGAGGTCAAGTTCATAACAATTTTGGCCGGCAATTTGGACTTGACACAAAGTTGGAGACAATGATATTTATAGTCTATATATAAAACCACAGAAATAATTGATCAAACTATCCAGTTTGTTATCAGTTACAATATGACCCATTCACTCCTTAACATAAAGCTACACTAAATTGACCACAGTCAACAGGCTATTACAGTACAGTCATTCTAAAGAAATTACAGAAGCAAATAATGAAAAAAACATTACTGTCCCAATTTGCTGTGTTTGTGTATTGCCCGTGTAACACCTTTCTGGTGTGGTTTTCAGAGTGGAGTTTCTCTGGAGCGAGGCAGAGCTCCAGTGAGCTGGACCGAGGAGAGAGGGAGGAGAGCAGAGAGCTGGGAGGACGGAGATGACGCCTGCAACAGCCACGTGCTGGCACTCACCTCCCGGTACACACACACGCCTCTCACCTCTTATGAGACTGCTATTACTAATGAGCATGGTGTCATGAGTGTGATGTCTGCTGTCTGCTGGTTAGCAGTTATGTCTCACAGCAAGAAGGTCCAGAACTGGCTGGCAGAGATGTTCTTCATGTGTCTGCCTGGGTTTCCTCCAGGTGCTCCGGTTTCCTCCCACAGTCCAAAAACATGCAGGTTAGGTTAATTGGCGACTCTGAATAGCCAGGTGTAAATGTGACTGTGAATGGTTGTCTGTCAGTCCTGTTGTAGACAGGTGACCTATTCAGAATTACCCCGCCTCTCACCCAGTGTCAGCTGGGATAGACTCCAGCTCCCCGACATCCTGCACAGGATAAGCAAGCTGATAAAGCATGGATGGATAATAGTGTATTCTGAAAGGGGCTGCTTTTGTTGTAATTAGGTGTGGGGGGAAAATCAATTGACTTTGTGATTCCTTTTTTAAAAAATCCTGAATTGATATTATTTTATTATATATTCATTTTTAAGATAATTTTTTTGGCATTTCTGCTTTATTTTCTTGATAGTCACAGTAGAGGGGGACAAGAAAGGCAGGGTAGAGAGAGAGGAGATGACATGCAGAAAGGGCCTGGGCTTGATTCAAACTCAGGCCGCTGCGGTAATATACACTGATCAACCATAACATTATGACCACTGAAAGGTGAAGTGAAGAACATTGATTATCTTGTAACAATGGCACCTGTCAGTGGGTGGGATATATTACGTTGGGCTCACATATGAGGCGGACGCGCCGTGAAGAGCCTGGCTGTTCACACCAGAAGCACATTTCTCTGCGCCAATCAACAAGCGATCCTGCTCCTCTGCTCTTTTCTAGGGCTGATCTTTTTGCTGTTATGTGCCGCGGATCATACACCTGCTGGTGCGTCTCCACTTCTAGGATCAACACTCTCTCTCTCTCTCTCTCTCTCTCTCTCTCTCTCTCTCTCTCTCTCTCTCTCTCTCTCTCTCTCTCTCAATTCAATTAAGTTTGCTTTATTGGCATGAATGTAGCAAAGACAATATTGCCAAAGCATCAAGTAATAATGATATTAAAACAACAATAATAACAATAGTAACAACAATAAGGAAAATAATAAAAATAAAATAGAAATAATAATAAAAAGGTACAATTTATAAAATTAAAAAAATCAGGAAAATAGCAAAAAAACCTAAATACACATACGTGAGACTGTGTCAGCAAGTCACACACTAAACCTCAACACACAACTTGTGTCAAATGAAGAATACCACCTGACTGATTAAGCTTCAGACGACTTCATTCAGTTTGACGGTTTTTAAAGTTTTGCAGCTAGGCACGTTAGTGGGATAAGAAGAGAGGAGAATAATTGAGAAACATGGCGATATATATACCTATGATAAATACATAATCATAGGTATGAGAACATCACACTGGGGCTCATATGAAATGTTATATTGATATATCATATATCAACTATGAAGTTAAAATGCACGAGACCACAGTGGACACTGGGCCTAAACTACACCATAAGGTACATTCATATTTCGTGTCAGCAAAAATATTTTAGATCTAGGCTTTTTGAACAATGCACTTAATTATTTTACTGGAACATTTTGCACAATGACATCTACATTTAATACAGCAGCTCTGAACAAAAGTATGGACTTTTATTGCAAACATATGGAAATAAAACAATTAAAATCGGTGAGGTATTCTTTTGCCCAACTCTTGAAGGGCTGATATAAGTTATGCAAGCCACCAGATGTCACTGTGCTTCTTTTGAAGGCCCAAAGCTTCAAATCTTTTTTGGGCACAAATAGAAAGATGGTGCCAAAGCCTCTTCATCCACCCATCACTGCAAATAAGTCATGTCTTGGTCTAAAGCTTGCAGTTCACTATAATCAAAACTGTTTTCTTGTTACAGGCAAAGTGTCAGCTGTGAAGACGTACTAGGCTTTAATCCTCACATTGTGTGCAGAACTTGCACTAAAAAGTTGCACTCCAACCTCTCATGGCTCACAGTTGATCAAAGGGTTTCCTCAAGCTTGGCCACATTGTTCAGTCGTACCATTAACTCAAAGATTCCAACATTTCTATTCAACCAAATCTTTTTCTGTAATAACACACATAACCACAACACCAGATTTGCTGGTAACGGTCATATTTATTTACAGAGCCATCATAAATTGGAATAATTTACCTCTTAATATCTGGCTAATAAAAAATAAATCATCTTTAGAATATGCAGAGGCATTTATTCGCATGCAGATGACTGATTTAACAGTAGGTGGTATAACTCGCTAGTTTCCAATATTCGTGTTTGTTTCATATGAGTTGTATATATATATATTTTTTTTCAAATATCATCTATATATTGATTTTTAATTAATATACTAACTAAATGTAAACAGTGTTACTTGGTTTTAATTGCATATTGATGTAATTTTATGTATATTAATGCAATTAATGTTCAACATGTAATGTGTTATGTATTGTATGTCAGGTGTGGACCCCAGGAAGACTAGCTGATTGCTATGGCATCAGCTAATTGGGATCCTTTTAAATAAACAAATACACCTCCAGTCAGAACTTGTCGAACTCAGTCTGGTTCACATCCCAAATGCACCTGCAACTGTTCAACAAAGTCATATGATTAGTTGCATTTCGTTCATGTGGGCTTGGGACACATCTAACCAGAACCTGTATTTTACTTTATTTTGGTAATTGTGACTGGATAGCTGTGAATGTAATTATCCCCACCACACAGCATTCAATCAGTCAGACATGTCCCTAAATGATCACCATTAAAAATCTACCACATGAAGTCTGTTTGACTGTTGTGTATCCTCCAGCCTGCAGACACAGATGAATCTTCAGCTCTGTTTCATCAACAACAGTGAAAGTGAGGAGGAAGAGGAGGAGGAGGAGGAGAAGGAGGGAGACAGCAGCAAGAAGGAAAGCAGCAACACACGGGTAACTACCCCTAACACAAGTTCTGACAATAGAATACAAGTTAGATTAGACAAGCTGAAACTGAGAAGCTATGTGGTGTAACTGGATGATTGTAGCAGCAATAAGAGTATAAGAAATATCAACAGAGCCACACCCTTCTCTTGTTATTTCATGTATATTATGTATGTATATGTATATCATGTTCTTCACACACTGTTGTTGATCCCTGCTGATGAAGAGAGGGACTGTTCAGGTCCATAAGAATCCTCAGCCTCCTGCCAAGCCAGAGAAACCAAAATCCAGAGGGATTAGGAACACTCTGAGGAATCTACGAGACAGACTGAGAACAGACCACAAAACACTGGTGAGAGCTAAACATCTCATCCTATTGGACTGATGCAGACCTTTTTTTTGTCTTTTACTCCCAAATACAGTTTTATCTCACACATACACACACACACACACACCCTCTCTTCTTTCCACCTCCCCTTCTCTCCTCTCCTCTCCTCTTGTCTTCTCCTCGCAGACTGCAGCTCGTAGTGATCCTGTAGTCCAGAGAAGACATTTGGAGCGCATTGATTTACAAAACTTCAGTATTAAGGACCTGAATGCTCTTCGTACATCTCTCAGCCAGGCCATACAAGGTACTCACCTACACACAGTAATCACACTGCGTCTAGTTGCATTCTTAACTGCAACCCTAATCATTATGTAAAAAAAAAAAGTCCCTGTCTTTATTTCTCAGATGCACCACACCTCTTAACTGCTGCTTTTGATTTGAAATTCCATTTTGAGCTTCTTATTTTTCCATCTGTCCACGTCAGACCTCAGCTCAGAGCTGGTGGGTCGCCTCCAGGTCCGAGACCAGCTGAGGACTGAACAGGACGCCATGCTGCTGGAGGTCCAGGATCTGACATCACTGTGAACCTGCCGATCACTCCCAGCTGAAGTTCACCTGTCATGCAGTCGGGAGTAGTAATGTCACACAAACATTTGAACAAGTGTCACAGTGTGTAAACATTGTGAATCAGACGGTGCCACAGTGGCCTCTACAAACATCTCAGTCAGTCCCTCCTGCTGTTGGTCTGACAGCCAATCACTGTGAAGAGTGTTGCTCCCTGAAAGGATTTGGACATTCAGTCGCATAGTATTTTTTAAATGTTGTTGTCTGTGTTATATATTTATAAGGGAAACTTTGTCTCACTAAAGGACAGTGTCCACAAGCAGTGGCTTTAAACTCATGTGACAGAACCAGCTTTGTCCAGCAGGCATGGTCACAGTGTCAGAGCCGTATGGTACAGTCAACAACTAAGACTGAGCTGGACACAACATCCAGGCAGTGGATAGTGGCCTTAAAGGAACACTGACATTTGTTTGAAAATATGCTCTTCTGAGTCAAATTAGAGGATCAATTCAAATTTCATCTCCACTGTGTCCACAGCAGATAAAGGTATGGGTCACGTTAAACCCAGCTTAGCACCAAGACCAGAAGCAAGGGAAAACTTACAGTGTATAGTTCCCACCTTAACACACCATCCTAAGAGCCGTTCCACACTGGGTCCAAACCAAAACTCAGATGCAAAAAAGCCAAAAATTTGTGTGAATACATTTTGCACATTAAAAATGCACATCAAGTCAGAATCAAAATTGTAATTGTACACTGTGTTCTATTTAAAGAGTATCTATGCTTCAGCAGTAAAGATGCTATTTTGCTTTTCATGCTTCTTAACAAAAGAAAAAAAATCTTTTGGGTTTAGCCAATCATGATGAGGTGATGAAAGGATGGTGAGTTTGAGGTTGGATCATAATGTTTTTGCCATTTACGGAGCCACTCAATCTTTGTTGTATATAAGTGAAAAGAAGACACCAGTCAGTCACCTTTAACTGACGGGGGGTTATTTTGCTGTGACCTCAGCCTGTGCTGATGACTTGCATCATTCACTACAAGATATGGACAAGAAGTGTGGAGAAACAACTGTGTAACAACTTGTAACGTCCCCAGACAGACACTGATTTCATTGGTCAAATGCTAATTTCTGACAGCGAAATTGATGAAGAATGCCTCTGAAACGTTTTGCTTTGGTTTGTGAGAAAGAATAGAAACAGAAGGATTTAACTACCTATTTGTTTTTACACAAACGTGTCACATGTCAATTCTGACTTTGTGTGTAAATATCTTTACTCAGTAACACAAAACCCTGGTGAACTGTAGATGTCTTGGTGAGTAGTTTGCTGGTGGAGAGAAACAATATGAGTTGTTGGAAGCTGCATATTTTTGCTTTTGACAGAGCCAGACTAGCAGTTTGCCCCTGCTTCCAGTTTATCCTGAGCCATGATAAAAAGTGATTAGATCAATCAAATCATTGGACTGTTTTGGGCACACAGAAATGACACAGACCTCATTTGTAGATTTGAAGGCAAACCAACATGTTTCCCAGAATGAACATTGAATGTTTTCATCCAGTGTTGATGAAAGTTAGCGTCATTTTCCAGATAGGCCTCTCTCCCATAAAGGTACCCTATGGAGTTTTTGACCCTTAGTACCGCTATAGAGCAATGATGATCAGCAGTTCCCTGTTTTTGTTTGTACCTGTAAACAAGAGCATGTGGGCATAGTGATAAATACTCCTGCAGATAGTTTCATACTACTCCCCTGATTGACAGTTGGTTGGTGGCAGTAACATGCTAAGAATCCTAGCAATGAGCCAACAAAGGCAAAGAAGAGGAGACTACTAGCTAGTAAGCCTAAACATGGTTGTAAACAATACAATTGCAAAGCTGGCATTGCACATGTTTCATGAGGAAGAAAGTGTATTCAGTCTATTTGGTCTAACCTTAAGGTGTGTTTTGGATTGTAACACTGAATGAAAACAGAAACTTACTTTGTTTAAAAGAAACGTCCACAGAGTACCTTTTAAGAAATTGATGTGGGTATTAGTATACAGATGATCTAGTAAGAAATATTAGTGGCGATTGAAACACAGAAATTAAACAAAAATTGTTTTGTGCCATTTCACAACAAAAATCTTGGGTCCAATATACTATGGTTGATATTCGACATTCCTAACTTAATTGAAATGTAGCCATTTTTTAAAAATTCCTCTCCAAGTTAGTATGTGTGGGTTTTAAACTGGCTGTTATTATTCACTCCCCAAAACAACCAGTGTCACTACAGGCTAAATGATGAATGGTGAAGTTGTTCAGCTGTCTCCCTGAAAATAGTACTAATCTTGTTTATTCCATAATTCGTCATGCAAGTTATTTGGAACTTCTAAACAGTTTGGTTTCTTCTATGGCAATGTTTTCAACATTTACAGAATTAGCAGGAATGTTTAGCCTTTTAAAAGCAGAAAGTGGAGCAGCATCAAAATAACAGAGATACCAATCTGAAATGTTAGGGTTATCTTTTGTCAACACTGGAGCAATGCTCTAATACATGTTGTGTTTAGCATCTTTTCTAAAGGCGTAAAACTACAATATAAAAGGGACTCCTGTTAACAAGCTGCTAATTCTGCCATCTGAACAATCTGTCTTTGTTTTCTACTTTGGTTCAAGTGTAGTTATCTTCTCTGATCTTTTCAGAGAATGTTTTATTCATGCATGTCTTCGTAGGCTTTTTAGGTGGAGTTGGTACAGAACTAAATGGGATTGTATGTACAACAAATGAAGCACACTTCTATTTTTTTCACCAAAGTGCTTTTTTTGGATATGTAAGGGAAGATATTTTAATCTTTTTATTCAATCAATTTGTTTGTTTTTTTTGTTTGTTTTTTGTTTTTTTTTTTAGTCTTGGCACAAGTTTTTGGTGTTTTTCATTTAACAAATAGATATATACTATACAAAAATAATGTTTACCTGTTATCTTCATTTCCACAGCATGAATCAGTACAACAGTCATGTCATCCTCACCACTCTGCTGCTCTTACTTTTTTTATTAATGAAGTAACTGAATTCTATTTTTTTGTTTTGTTAGTTTTTAAGCTATCATCAATGAAACTCAACACTTTCTGCACATACTGTTTGTTTCACATTAAAAGCCTTCCAACAGCTCATTCCTGGTAAGCTGTTGGTGTGAAACACCTTCAGGAAGTGTTGAGTTTCATTCACAGTAGCTTAACATCAAATTAAAAAATGGCAAAGTAAAAGCTATTTGAAAAATTTAATGATGCTGAATTTACCATGTGAACCCAACAGCACAGTTTGTCACCCTGCTCAGAGGGTTTTTTAGAGACCGGCAGTTATTTGAATACCATATTTTATTTCTGAATTTACAGCATACATTTAGCACATTCAAGGTACCAATATTGTGGACCAAGTGGCAGGTATTTCAAGAGAAAGTGTTCCTAAGGGCCTTGACACAGCAAGACAACATCGACACAGTTGGTCCCTAACAGCTAATGGTCCGTTTACTGTGTCAGGCTCTAATAGCTGTGAGTGGACATTACAGTACACTCACCTTTAGTATTTTGGAGACAGAAATCAATTAACCTAGTGATTCCTGTCTCATACTAGTAGTCAATGTTAACACTGTTATGTTTCAACCATGACCACAGTCTATCCCTAACCTCCTTCATGCTGTTATTGCACCCAATAGTGCCTCCACATCCCAACATTTTCATCCTATGATCAGCACTCAGCCAATCATACGAGTACTGATCATGGTTTTTAATGATGTTGCCTTTATTTCAAAATGAGTGTGGGTTGTTATCCAAGATAACTTCATTCAAGATTAAACAAACCTGTGTTAGAAGAAAGAAGATGGCTGGATGAGAATGAACATGATCATTTAATCTGGCTAACATCATGTTAAAATTAATTAGTTAAATTATATGTACAAGAACGGTATCCTGACAAACTCCTTGTTTTATTTATGTACTAATGCAAAGAAATCTTTATCAGCAGAAAAATAATAATTTAGAATTAGTTGTTGTCTTGTATTAATCTGTGTATAGAAAAAACTGTCAATCAATTTGAGATTGATCGCATGCTCCAATGCTTTAATTTTGGTGGTGGGTTGACCATTTCTTTTACATTTGGTAACAGATTGTGCCTTTAAATGAATAACGTATTAGTCCAGTCAGTGATGTCAGTTTCAGAGAAGAACAGCAGTGTCTTTACACTGAGAAGGCTGATGTGCTGTGTATCGGTCAGTGGATGAATAAATTGTCACCTGCATGTAACTCAGTCATACTGTTGACTCTTTGTATGCATTGCATGGTTGTCTGTGTGTGTGTGTGTGTGTGTGTGTGTTTCTGTTTCCAGTTAACGTGTGTGTGTGTGTTGTAAAATTGGTAAAATGACAATATGTTTCTGCATCTCAGTTTAGGATTTTAGCCAGCCTATTCAACAGTTTGTTCCAGAGAAAGATATCTCAACAGTTGCTGGCCAGATTACATGAAATTGATATAAGAAATATTTTGATGACCCCCTGATCTTTTGTCTACCGCCGCTGTCACGGTCAAGTAAAAATTTTGAAATATCAAACTTTAACAGGCTGTGGAACTTATAGAGGACATTGATGCTTGAATAGGGATGAACCTTTCTGTTTTAGGCTTATCCTTAAATGCCACCCTCTGCTGGACAAATTTTACATTTCATCCGTACTGCTGGCTCTGCAAGTACCTAATTGTTAATTTGTTCGTTGTTTCATCATGATTAGAATTTAATTTAGATTTAGGGGAAGAGTTGAGATTATTTTTGCTAACTAGGGCTGCACCTAGGTTTATTTAATTTTATGATTTTTAAAGCATAAATGCAACGCCAGAAGTAAAAAGCTAACGTTATAAACGCTATAAACTAACTACACCACGGTCGCATGACTTCAGCATCACCACCACTAAGCTTCCAGTTTTGGTTTTGCGCGCTTACCTCTTCTACAAAAGCCTTTTGGAAAGTCTGAGTTACAATAGTTTGCAAGAGCGCGAGTATAAACACAACAAGGCTGTAAAGGCGGACGAGTGAGTAGATAAGTTTCTGTGTTCGGCGTGATGATTAATTTAATGCCCCCGACAACCTCTGTAGTCTCATTTAGCCATTAGCAACTGCCTTTTTTAAGACACGTTAAAGCTTCAAAATTCACGAGTGGGGTATTTACTGACGTATATTACGTTGTAGAACAAAACGTGAAAGTCTCTTAAGCTTGTGTTAACCACAGACCTTATTTCAGGCATCTAACCAAAAACCCATTCAAGATCCCATTGACTATACCGCACAAATACCGCACAATCACTGAAATCTGTTCCTTTTTACTAACATCTTTACTTTCATCCACCAAAACAGCAAAGTGCTCTCCACCCCTCACCTCATCACTTTTTTTTTTTTTTAGCACATCAGCCACTACAGTAAATATCTAATTTTGTATGTCATGGTGAATGTATTTGGCATTTGGTGGATTGCTGCCTAACTTTTTGTCCACTGTTGCATCAAACATTCCAATGATATGCAGAAGCTCGCGAAAAAAATAATTACCCCTATTCGATGACACCTCACCCTCACTGTGACCTTGCTGTGCAATGCACTGGCAAGCTGTATAGTGAGGGCATTCTACCACAGCCTTCATGTACACTACTTTCCGTTCTCCATAACCAACGCTGAATGTACCTTGTCAAACATGTTTGCTATTTTTGAGCTGTTCACTGAGCACTTTCATGATGACTCTTCAGAGATGCTGATGCTTTTTGCCAGTTGTTGAACCCATTGTTGGTAAATGCTGGCTCCAAATGAAATCTGTGCCTTTGTTTTGGGCAAAGCAAAATGCTGCATCTTTGGACACGCTGTATTCTAGCCATGCATATTGATCCAACCAGCTTTTGTTAAAACTTCTCTTCTGATTCCCAAATGGCTTTGTGGGATATTTTTGAAGAACTGGCCATCTTGGGCCCTCTTGGGGATGATTGCTAATATCATCTACAGCAATCCTAGCATCCTCAGCTGCAATCGGGGGCAGGTCCCCTTCCTCATCTCCATCCTCCGGCTTTTCATGGTCATGGCCGGTTCAATGCATGCTGTGCCCACTGGCCAAATCAGATCACCTGTGTTGGCTTTAAGTTTTTTAGTCTTAAAGTAATCGGTTTGTTTTATTAATGTATTTATTTATTCATTTTTCAAATTATAAATTATAGTATTCACATATTAAAAATTAAAAATAAACCACCAAAATATCTTTGGAAATTTCCCAAGCCCCTCCCTGGCACCACCCGCGAGAATAATCTTTACTCAAGGACAACTTACTAGTTTTCTCCAGAGCTAGAATGAACCTTCATGCTCATCAAAGTTTGGGATGGAAAGCTGGGGATTTGGGTACCAGAACAAAACCAGGGAGTGTGTAATGAAGCACAGCGTAAGTTCAATCAGGAAGAGTATCTTTATGCCTCATTCATTCACATCTCTCTCTCTCTCTCTCTCTCTGCTTCTTTTAATCATCTGATTATGGACGTTTTCTCTCTGACTTATCCAACCACACCTGGAGAAGCCGGGAAGCACAGTGAGAGTCATGTTCTTTGACTTCTCTAGTGCTTTTAACACTATCCGGCCCCTCCTGCTTGCAGAGAAGCTCACAGTCATGCAGATAGACCACGACATGGTGGCCTGGATTACAGACTACCTCACCAGCAGGCCACAGTACGTCCAGCTGCAGGGCAGCCAGTCAGATGTGGTGATGAGCAACACCGGCGCACCCCAAGGAACTGTACTATCACCATTTCTCTTCACCATCTACACCTCTGACTTCAGCTTCAGCTCTGGAACTTGCCACCTCCAGAAGTTCTCCGATGACTCTTCCATTGTGGGCTGCATCAGTGAAGACAGGGAGGAGGAGTACAGACGTGTGGTGGAGAACTTCGTCAGATGGTCTGGGGAGAACCATCTACAGCTCAACATCGGCAAGACCAAGGAGCTGGTGGTAGACTTCCGACGGAGCAGGAAGCCTCCAACCCCTATTACCATGCAGGGGGAGGAAATAGAGATGGTGGACTCGTACAGATTCCTGGGAGTGCACCTAAACAATAAACTAGACTGGACAGACAACACTGAGCAGGCTTTTCTTTATCAGGAGGCTCAGGTCCTTTGATGTGTGCAGCAGGCTACTGCAGATGTTCTACCAGTCTTTAGTAGCCAGCACACTGTCCTTTGCTGTGGCGTGCTGAGGAGGTGGCATCAAGGCGGGGGAGATCAATAGACTCAACAAGCTGGTGAGGAAGGCCAGCTCTGTTGTTGGTCTAAAACTGGACAGTCTAGAGGCAGTGGGGGAGAGAAGGATGCGAGACAATATCAAGATCATCCTGGGCAACCCCTCCCACCCCCTCTATGATAAGCTATGGCAGGGAGCACCTTCAGCCCCCCCCCCCCCCACCAGTGTGTATATAGTATGTTTTTTATGTATTTTTATAAAGTTATTATATTATAATATGCTGGGATTAATAAAGTGTTATGTTATGTTATGTTATGTTATGTTATGTTAGTTTACAGGGACTAAATATCGTCAATGAACTGCCTCAGAAGTACATAAATGTACATGTATTGGTGGTCTGTCTGCATGTTCTCAGGGTGATCAGCTGCAATTACAAAACATCCAGCTCAGCTCAACAGGTGAAAAGAGAGGGAGTCACACACACAACGATGAAGCAGGGAAAAAGAATGGGATGACACACAGTGAGGAACAGAGGGAGGGACTGAATTACCATAGAAACTGGCCAGACTGTTCAGAGAAGCGACAGAAAAAGGTGAAAGCTGAAGAGGTCCAACTGTCAAGGTCACTGTTCCCTCAAACTGCTACCACACTGATCACTGATTATAGCTGATGTTTGCTGAACTTTTTAAATAACCAGGAAATTGTGTATTTTGAAGCTGCTGACATATAGCTGCTCTGCAGTAAAAGCCTTTTGGATGTTTTCGTATTTCCTTGTGATTATTCTGATGGGCGACAGATAGAACAGGAGCCATATGGAGTAAAAGTCATCGCTGGCACAGGTAAGCTCTTTGTCTAACAGCAGATTGCAGTGATGCAGGTATTTATGAGTTTGATGCAGTTCCCTTTAGACAAACAATACACTCCTAATGCATCTTTTAAGACTTCACAGTGGTTATTTTTGGCCCAGACCAGTTCCACCAAAACAGTTCATTTTTAAACATCAATTAAAGAATTTATTTTGTAACTAACTAGAACATTTCTTAATGAGATTGTATATGAATTCAGAGGCAGATGAACATCAGGCTGGAGTTTGTGTATCCTGGGTTTTCTCAGAAGCTATTAGCTGCTCCTGGAAAACAACCTCTTTTGAGTTGGCCTCCATGCAGTCCAGAAAAGAAAAATGTGCACTTCAAGTGACCGGATCTTTAACAAAACAGTAAATGTGACATTGACTTTGTTAAAACAGGTTGTCTGTATGTCCTATATATTGAAATATTTTCCTTTTGGTCACAACTTGTGCATTTTGTCAGCAGCAGAAGGGTTATTTCACCTATAAAATCCAAGCTAATCTCATGCTAACCTCTATGTTCAATCTAATCCACTTCTACACATTACACTTTGTGTTCTCAGAGGACCTTTTGTCTTAATAAACTGACCAACCCATCATACTGAACGGCTGAGAGAAAATCAAAGGAAATTACCTTTAACAGAGTCCCATACAAAATCATTTTCAATAATGTTACAATGATTTAGCTAAATGAAATAAAAGAACATATGTGTGTTTGCAAGTTTTAGCTCCTTAACCACAAATCATGTATACTTTACATGCTGGCAATTTGTGATATAAAGTCTATATAATTTGTAGTAAAGGTGTTGCTACCATTTCAGGCAACCGTTGATTTCCATTGATTTTTCATTTATTTGTATGGTATATAAATCTATTAGCAAACTCTTGAAACATGTTTGAGTTGTATAATTCATCACAGTGAACATGAAGTGAATGCATTCATTTTTGTAAAATGTACGTGTACATGCAGTTAGTAACTTGGTTAGAGTTGACTTTGTACAGTAGCATGTTTTCTTAAACATCATGTATATGCGAAACTCACTTTCCCAGCTAGATTTCTCCTGAAAACGTATACATGTATAGATATAACAAGGTGTGTAATCTGCTTTTGCATGTGAGCTTGTGCATGACAAAGACTTCACACTAGGAAAATATTGTTGTGACAGCAGAGCAGCAATGTGAAAGGAAAGATTGTTACACATATACATACATACATAGATACACATTTGTATTTAAAAGAATTTAATTCAAAGTCAGAAGAAAATTTTAAGTAGTCTCTGTCGGTCTAAGAATAAGTAGGTTTCCACAACTGAACATTTGACTTTGTAAAATTCAAACATATTCATGGTGTAAATGAAAAGCTGTCACTGCAGAGCCTGTCCTATCACTGCGCTGTCCTAACAGATTTTCATACTGTATAAAAATTAATGGAAGCCAGTGGAATGGAAAAAAAATGTATTTACTGTATATTTCTAAAACACTGCACCACTGTTTGCTAAATTGCTGTAAAGGCTACATTATTTGGTAATAGTTTGTTAATTGTTAATTTGTTATTAGTTAATGGGCTAAAACATGCAAAACATCTATTGGCTTCTTTTCATTTTTCTGCAATATTAAAATATATTAGCAAACATTTGAAACTTGCATAAGTCGCATAATCTATCACAGTCAACATCAAGTCATTGCACATGAATTTTTGTCCCAAGTATCATTAAGAGGTAACGCAGTGCAGACTTTTAAATCAATCTCCATTTTGACATTTTGACTCCTTCCACCACCCTTCCATCTCCACATTATTATATGATAATATAACACTGACAAAAACTGACGCAGACTTGATGTTCACTGCAACGGGTTACACAACTCGCACAACTTCTGCTGGTTGATTTTCATCCAAAAATCTAAAAATGTATGTCATGCATTTAAAAATAGTCAGCATGTGTAGTTAAAGAGCTAAAACTTGCAAACACACTGGTCATTTAAAAGGGTTATTACATTACCAGATGCAAATGATTGTCTGAATGGTTTACTACATTAATAGGAGGTTATTTCATTAACCATTAACATTTGAATCTGTTACACACCAGAAAGCTGGTCTAAAATGTCATACTTTGTTCTTGTTTTTAGCTCTGGGACAGAATCATTGAACTTCATCATATTGGTGAGACTGCCGCAGGTTGTAAGATCATGTTTAGGTTAGAGGACGTTGACCTTTAACATCATTTGTGTTGTACTGTTAATATGTCACGGTACTGGTTGATACATTACCCTTATTTACCTGAACTCTATAGTGAAGTGGTGGTATAACCTGCGGATCACTCACTTAACACTTAGACAAACACACACACAGTTGCACCTCCCTGAGTGCTGATGCTAATATGCAGGGGTACAGCTGATGGTGAGCCTTTCAGCTGAGAGCTGAAGCGTCGCCTGAGTGAATCCTGTTTAGTTGAAAAGTGTTGACTTTAATGATGCTGTAGCCCATCTATATGTGACATAAAATTAGATTCAAATTTAGGATTGTGAAGACAGCACTGAGTTATAGTATATGAGTTATAGTATATAGTCAGTTGAGTGGGAATAAGACCAATGTACAGGGGTGCATGGAGACACCTAGGGGAAGTGTGGTTACTTATTGCTGAGTTAATGGGGTGAGAAGAAGAACTGAATCAGCAGCATACCCTTGTACACAGGAAGGCAAACAAGCACTAAGAATCAGCAGCATACAACAGGAGGTCAAACAGATTGTGCAAAGGCCCTAGTCAACAGTCAAAGAGGAGGGGACGGTGGGGTGGTGGGAAGCACTACCTATTTCCATTCCTCCCCCTCAATATGAGCCAAGACAACAAATGTAAAACGTTTTTTCAAGAGGACAGAGGTTATACTTTGATTGGTTCTTTGAGCTATGTTCTAACTTATACTATTATAAAACTAATACTAACATCAGCATGCTAATGTACTCACAATGCTGACATGCTGATGTTTATGAGGTAATATTTACCATGTTCGCTATCTTAGTTTAACATGTTAGCACTGTAACGTTAGCTACATAGCACTGAACACAAACTACAGCTGAGGCTGATGGTCAGTCGAGGCAGATGACCGCCCACCCAGAGCCTGGTTCTGCTCGATGTTTCTGTCTGTTAAAAGGGAGTTTTTCCTTGCCAGCGTCACCTAGTGCTTGCTCATGGTGGGAACTGTTAGGTCTTTGTAAATAATAATATTAAGAGAGAAGTCTATATGAAAAGTGCCCTGAGGTACCTTCTGTTATGCTCTGGCTCTATATAAATAAACTGAATTGAATTGAAGTATTGGACAATTGAAAGTTTGACCTGATGTTGACACTAGAGGAAAAGTTAAGGGACCACCAAAGTCATTAGGATTCATTCATCCCATTCCCATGTTTCCCATCGCTTAACAGTGTTTTTTTTTTGTTGTTGTTGTTTTTGAAACTGGAAAAAAAAATTAAGGAATCCGTTTTTAACAGTATTTGTGTTAAAAAGAGAAAGTGTGGTGAGTATGACACCACTCTGTTGTTGATGGAATTAGTGCTGTGAAAATGTACATTATACTCAATTTATAGACAACAGGTAAGGAAGTGTTGAGTTTGGATTAACAGCTAATTAAAACAGGAGCAGATCAGGGAGGTCTCTTTCTGGAAAATACTTCAAGGAGAAATGTGAAATAAAGATCTGTCTCTGATATAAGCCTGTTTATTAAATGCCTGGTTATCTCTACAGTTGAGGTGAATAAAGGCCCTGACCATTATCTGAGAATTTACAGTAAGTGTATGACGTTAGCTGCATATACAGGCAGTTTAGAAACTATCTCACATTGAGCAGCAGTACTCACAAATCCCCAGTTAGTTAGTTAGTTAGTTAGTTAGTTAGGCTTTATTTACTCAGGAAGTCTCATTGAGATCAAGATCTCTTTTGCAAGAGAGACTTGAGAACAATTACAGTACAATCACAATATTACAAATATCAGCAGATAGAACTTTAAAGTTCCTCAGAGGAATGAGTGTCTTTAACTCACTTTGTTTTGCAGTTAATTTGAGTAGAAACTTGCATAATATCAGAAATCAACCTTTCCCAGTTCAGAATTGGTATGCAGAACTTTTAAAGCAGGTGATTATTAAATTCTTAAAATCTTAAAATCCACTCTAAAACAGGCAACCTATGTAGAAATGCTAAACTCCAAAACACAAAATGTTTTGGGAGTTTTGAACAAGCGTAACCTGGAGAAGGCCTGGTTGGTTTGTGGTAGACTTGATGGCATACAAGATGGTATCATTATTCAGCATAGAAATGGACATTAGAGTTCTCAGTTGGAAAATAAATATTATTTATGTATAGAGTAAATTGCAGGGGAGGCTAATATTGATTCTTTATCAACCATTTATAGACTTGATTTGAAACTATTGGCAAAACAACTCTACCGCAATGATTGGATTTGAACCAGCTGTAAGCAGAATCATCAAAACCAATGGAAAGCAACCACTGATATGTTTTTTGCAAAGAGCCAGTAAAATACTACTGATTGCACTGTTAAGCTGAGATATAGTCTATCAGATGAAGTGAGATTCTAAATTACCACAGATGGATGACTAATTTATCTCTTTATGTCTAGGTGAACACCCACTCGTGGATCTGACCATCTGAAATCATCTGAAAATCTACTGTACAGGATCATACTACTTTACCATTAAATGGTACGGAGTACAAGGATGACAGAGAAGAAGCCGGACAGAATCCCAAACATACAAGCCACAGCCTTGTTCAACTCCCTCACATGAAAATCAATTAATCCCTCACAATGTCATCCAGAGGTGGAGTTCCTCTCAATATCAGTGTCTCGGTACTCCATGACTTACTCGGCTCCTCTTGCCTTCTCCTTCCACCACCCTTCCATCTCCGTCTTGCAGCATAGACGAGTCCTATAAGTACATCTTCCTCCCCATCTGTTACTCTTTCACGTTCATCTTCAGCATTTCCCTTAACTCTGTCATCCTCTACCGTTCCTTCCGCCAGACCAAGCGCTGGAATGCTTCACTAATCTACATGGTCAACCTGGCCTCTACAGACTTTATGTATGGCCTGTCACTGCCATTCCTTGTGGCTAGTTACATAATGCGAGACCGCTGGGTCTTCGGGGATTTCATGTGCCGCCTGGTCCGTTTTCTCTTCTACTTTAACCTGTACTGCTCCATCTTCTTCCTCACTTGCATCTCTGTCCACAGGTACCTCGGTATCTGCCACCCAATGAAAGTCATCACACTGGAGACCAAGAAGGCTGTCAAGTGCACTTGTGTCCTGGTTTGGATTGTAGTGTTTGCTTTGACCTGCCCTATCTTCCGGTTTGCTCAGACTGGTCACGTGACAAGATTTGCAGGGCTTGGCGGCAATGCAAGCAGTATTGACAACCTGAGTCATGAGGTGTCATTGATAAATGGTAATGCCAGTTTTGGTAACTTGGGAGGGGTCATTGAGGAGTACCAGAACTGTTGGGATGATGCCATAGATAAGGAGTTTCCTGATTACATACCCTATGGCATCATACTCCATTTGCTGGGCTTTTTTGTGCCTTTTTCCATAATTGCTTGGTGTTACTCTCACGTTGTTCTGACCATATTTAGGACTCTGCATTCTCAGCCCTCATCCCGCAGAGGTCCGAAAGAGGGAGGACATGAAGGAATAGAGCGAAGAGAGAGAAGTAGCCCTGCAATAGTTGGAAGAGGAAGAAGAGGAAGCAATGGACTGTCGAGGGCACTGGGAAGAGATGAAGGGATTTCCATTTTCCTTGGCACACACTCCCCTTATGCCAATCGCAGACGTAAATCAATCAAGACCATCATTACCATCACCCTTCTATTTGCTCTGTGTTTTTTCCCCTTTCATGTTACTAGAACCATCTTCCTCCTGCTGAAAGTGGCCAAGGGAGTCCCCTGTCATACCATGACCATGGTCTCCATGTGCTATAAGATCACGAGGCCTCTGGCATCATTCAACGCATGGCTCAATGCCCTCCTTTACTTTTTGACTAAAGACAAGGGGGGAGCTAACTGCTGCCAGGCAGTCAACACCACCACCCAACAACATGGTGGGCTTCTGTTGCCACTGAGGATGAAGGGAAAAGGAGAGGACGCAGAGGAGGGAGCGATGGAAAACGGAATTGAAAATAAGGAGAATAAAGCATTTCAAAACAGTCCGTCATACATGAACAGAGCAAAAGTCAGATACATAGTTGAATGAATGTTTTCATGAGGAATGAAAGAATGAATTTTAGATGCACTGTAGGTTGTCTTTTACTGGAAAACAAAATATTATATAATATATACTATAAGCACTGTAGCAGAAGCAATGATTAAAGAAGACCCAGGCAAGAATCCTAATGTGCCTTTTATTTTTAATTTTATGTGGCTAATTGCTGGTCTGCTACAAGTCATACTTTGAAAGTTGCACTAGTGGGTAAATGCGACATGAATGCAAATGTGATAAATGTGTGATAATCTGTTGTTTTGTTTCATGGGGTGCATATTTATAATGTATTACAGATTAAAAGTGCTACACTGGTATCACTGATTTCCTTTTATGGCCAGAGTATGCTTGAAACTAAGTTGTTTGTACGACGTGTCATCCAACCACATCTAAAAGCAAAAGTGGTTCTACCTGTGCACCTTTGCACACCTTTCCAATTGCTATTGTAAAGTGGGCGTGTATGTTGGCTTGCCGGTTTCAGGAAGTCACAAATATTGTCGCAGTTAAAAAAGTGTTGGGGGAGGGGGTTGAAACTGTAATCAATAACTTATTACACATTACTCATTGAAAAATTAATTTCATTACTTTACTAATTACTCAGCAGCAAAAGTAACATGTTACATTACTAATTTCTTTACTTTTGTTACTGTAAGGTGCCTTTAAACAACTCCAAATCCTCCACACCAACGCATCGCATAGCACGTGTAGAAATAGAATTAGATTGTGGTTTAACAAGCAACCAGCCCCACAATTTGGAGGGAGCCTCTTGGGCTGTAGGCTCCTAGTGATAAATTGGTGCAATCAGATGATACCTACCCCTCAGATGCTGAGGTAATGTCCTGTTAGCAATGTGACTCCTGGTACTATACTTATGTTGTGGTGTGGCATTCCATATGTAAGTGTTTTGTTAATGTGCACTTGACAGTGTGCTGGTTCAGTTACCTTCACCTTAAAAATAAATACCCTCCCCTTTATATGGAGAACCTCTGAGATAGCAAATTAAAATGCAATAAAATCTATGAGGAAATGCTGTACATATCAATCTGGCTCTACTAATATGATACTGATAGTGTATGTGAAATATAAAAGCGACTCAATCAACTGATGATTCATAGTTATGTGTGCCATTTTAGTGAATTCATGTCTTCAAACCTTTTACTGTTAAACACAGATAAAACTAAAATGTTTATTGTTGGACCAGCCAAAGACAGAGATCTGATGCAAGTTAAAGATGTTTCTTTAAAGATGTTTCTTTAACTTGATGGTATGACCTGATGATGATGGTATGGACATTTGTACCACACATGCTTCAAAGAAAGTGCGTGGCAGATCATCGAACAGCATCTGAAACCCCCTCACCTCACACTTTTCCGACATCAGAATTGGTTTTTGTAACTTCCCGAAACCGACAATCTAACATTCATGCCTGCTTTACACTGTGATTGGCCAGGTGTGTGGTTACATTGTGTGTGTACAAATGAGTGCAACACCATGAATGCCTTCCCAGAGATACTGTCTGAAAAGTGTGCACCGTTATCCCTGACTAAATATGGCCATTCAGAATAACTTAACACTTTTGCCTTTAGACATGTTCGGACGACACTTTGTATGAACTAGTGTGTTTAAACATACGAAGCCCTTAAGTCTACAGTCAAGATAGCTTTTCACCACCTCTACAACATAGCCAGTATCCATCATTTTTTAAATTTTGATTCATACATTAATTTCTTCCAGACCTGTTTTTCTTATTTTCTCTTGTCCAACCTTTCCCAGTCATCCGTCAAAAGTCTGCAACTTCTTCACAACACTGCTGCTAAAATCCAAACACCTAAACAGAACATGTCTGTACATGTCTGGATGACTTTTCAGAATGTATGAAAAGTAATCCTATTTCAGAGCCTTTTCCTTCCGCAGGTCTTACCTTTGAAGTCTTCCCACCTACATTAGAATAGCTTCTTCCTTGGAAACCTTTCAGACCAGACTCGAAACCCACATGTTGTCCGTAAAATGTATGACCCAAAGCATTTTATTTGTAAACCTCATCCTGTGCTTAACCATTGTTAATCTACATTGGTTTCATTGTTTTATCATTGTATCATTATCATTCTTACCATGTTGTTGTTATTACTGTATCACTCTCTTATTCTAGGCTCTTATTTTCTCTTAATGATCTATTAATACAGCTTACAGTGTTAGTACTTATGCTAATATTGTTTTTTGTAAATATGATACACCTTAGTGTGACAATTCACTTAAATAAATCTTGACTTGACTTAAACTGAAGTGTTGGACAAATGGAAATTTTACCTGTTGGTGGCACTAGAGGAAAGGTCAGGGATCACCAAAATCATTAGGATTCAACCTTTTGAATACCAGGAATGTCTGTACATGTAGAAAAAGAAAACAAGACATTGTGATTTTAGGAACTGTTAGGCATCTCAAAATTGTTCTTCTCAGAGTGGCTCTTGGATGTTTTGGTGACTAGCTTGCTAACAGACAAGACAGAACATTTCAGACAGCTTTGGGATGACTGCCAGTGTGAAGTGAAAATCTGTAGATGGTCCAGCACTATTTTTGTTGGTCAGCATCTACCAACTCTTGAGCACTGGAAAGCAGGCTGAAATAGCAGCCAACCCCAAGTCTCCAAACTACGTGACCTGGATGTCAGAGGAACACCAGAGTACCCAGAGGAAACCTACATTGTCATTCTAACTCCCTTGATACATCCCTTTGCAATCACACCTGAAAAGAAGAGCATACAAATGTAGCAGATTTGTGTTCAGTTTGCATTAGTAAACTGAACCACCCATGACCTGATACTTCTAACCAATATTTTGGATTTATGATGCTTTTGGGAGAGTATCAGAACCCAGAGGTACATATAATCTAATGCTTAAGAACAAAAAAGTCCCTCAAGAATTTTCTAGCTTGTTCTCTACACATACTATCAGCTACCAGCTGTTACAGGAATGCTCAATATGCATGTACATTGTGCTGAAGATCATTATTCTCTTACTGGAACCCGTGAGATCACGGGTGAATTCTGAATTAGCCACTGTGTTCTTTTTTGCTTGTTTCTAATCTTTGCACCATCTGGTGGTAGTATAAAAAAGTCACTGTGACAGACAGCATCTGACGACTGCACTGACAGATGTCAGACAATGTCAAAATACTTTCTTCTGGGCTGTGTGATGTTAACTATCCAAGTGCATGGTTTTCTGAATTCTTGAAAGATGATTTTACAAACTTGTCCACAGACAACCAGATAACCCTTAGGATTTTAATTGTGTATAGGAACACAAATCCTGCTTTAAAATGTATCAGAAACTGCTGACAGTGATTACACATTCACCTGAGTTGTGACAGAAATTGAACAGATGATGGCAGCGGGGATTTGACAAGGGGAACTGTTAGGATACATGCTAACTGTTAGCATAGTACATACTAACTACGTGGACATCGAAGTGTCCACTAAGTGTACATGTGGACAGGAGGAGCCAGGGATCGAACCACCAACCCTGAGATTAATGGACACCCGCTCTACCTCCTGAGACACAGCCACCCTGTTTAAAACTACTCTGATGTGTACGTCTTGATTGTGCATTATGTCTTTACTATCTAACACTCTAATGCAAAATAAGAATATCCCCCACTTATGACTTGTATTGTCATAAATATTGATTTTGTATAAATCTATAATGTAGCTATACGTTTTTGGTGCCCTCTGCTGGTGCAAGGTTGGTGAAGGGAGGACCTTCACCCAGGTGACTTCATTTATTCATTCCAACTGGATTTCAACTTTTACAATTAAAAAATACAAAATACTTATATTTTGTTAAGAAATTTGACACTGGTCTTTTTTGACATTGCTCTGCTTTGACTGAGATGCAGTATTTCAACATTCATTCTATATGTATATGTTTTGCATTTGTTTTAATGTAATGAAAACCTTAATATTTCTTTCTCCATATATAGGGTAATTAAAATACTTGTCTTTTGGTATACAGACAGTTCATACAATTACCACACTTTACAATCAGGGCCATAGCTACCACTGAGGACAATCGGGGTCACGTCCTGAGTATTTTGGCTGTGGGGGATTCTGAAACCTGTGTAAATTAAACTTTTTGTGGAAATCTGATTTGGAAATGTTTTGCCACTGACTCCATTAACTTATAACTTTTTAACATAGGCTATAATCATGTTTAGAGGTGTGTGGTCATATTTGATTAGTAAAATAGAATTAACATTGTACAATATATGTCAGCCTCTATGCCTGCTTTCTTCACATCTTCATTGCTTTTTAATTTGCAACATGTAGCCTACATTAAAAATAAGACATTTAGTAACTTTATAAGGATCAAATAAAACAACAGAATAACCTAAATAAAAAGTACCTATAAAAGCCTCATTCAGGACTTCTGACCTCAGTATTTCTAAAATATTGGCTACAGTCCTGCAATTTACAGTTAGGCTACCACATGAAGTTGAATCTCTTTTGATATGTAGCTACTTTAAAATATCGATTTTAACTATGCACATGAACACACTTGCTATTATGTATGCATAAAGTTTGACTTGACAAATAAAGATAGTTACAAAGGTACACACACACACACACACACACACACACACACACCCACAACCACTGCAGGGGGAGACACTGCTCCTCTCTCTCAGACCGGTTAGAAATTCAAAACACAACCGCCTCGCACAATCTCCCGTCCTGCACCGCGGCCTAGAAAAGCCTCTGATGGTTATTTTAATTTAACGTTAAAAAATAAATAAAAATCACAGGAGTGATATTATTCAAAAGTAACGACAGTGATCGATTGTGCTGGTCGACAGGCACATTTTGATACGGGTGAAATATTGCTGCGCGTGCGATTGAATTTCTATTTATTTTTTCTGTGTGTGACGGCTGTGTGGGGAGCTGAGGAGCAGAGCGGTTGGCGCCACTTTCAAATCCTCCACTGACACAGAATGAGAGTCCGGCTTCAAATACATTTACACACCACTTCATTTCTCTTTTTCATAATTACTGTAAGACGAGGAATATATTAACACCATTTCTCTTTTGGACATTTTTTTCTTCGGAAGGTAAGCAAATCAGTCATTAAATATTTTTATTATAGGTGAGATACTTAGTTATTCATGTTTTTATTATTATGTATAGTTAAGTAAAATAGTGTTTGGCTTGTTATAGCCTAGTATTAGGGAAAGAAAGCGAACTGCTTCGGAGTGAATTTGGGTTTACTGTATAGTAAAGCCGTTGCGTAACCTGCTTAGTAGGCTATAATGAACTGCTGTTTGAAACAAAGGCTGTTTCGCATTACAAGCAAAGCTTTACAAGGCTCCTTTCTCGGGCAGCTGCTGCTTTATCCTTTTCTACAGTGAGGCAGGTCGGCAAAAAAAAAATCTAAGCCGTTTCTCTATATAGGCTAACGTTAACATTGGAGGAATTGTTTTATATTTCTCTACAAAAGACTTTTAAGAAATAACTGAGTAAGCTGAGGAAGCGGACACTCCCCCAGTCACAGCCCCCTCCCCAAAGACCCCAGCCCACTCTGGCCGTTCACTCTGACTAAATAAGTTTCGAAATTGCACTTTAACCGTATTAAAACGGAACAGCTAGTTCTTCTTGAGACTGAACGTTGATACAAAACTAGCTTAATCCAGTTTAGATTCTGTAGAAAAAAAGAGTTCAGACGAACGCGTCGGTTTACTAGGGAAACCCTCTGACTCAGCAGTTCGCCCGTCTCGCCCTGTCTGTCATCCTGCTATTACATTGTTAGCACACTGGCGACAGTTCGACACATTTCCACAGCTCGTTAGGTACAATGTTACAGGTGCAGTCATCTAAATATAAGTTAATGACTTTTTCCTGCTTATAATGTCGCTAATAACCCACCAAGCGTCTTTATTAGATAGTTGTACATTATTATAAATGTAACTAAAGTGTTGCAGATGATTCTCTGTTAGACATGGCTCAACAGTTGGTGTTATACTGATGCAACCTTTTCAAAAATTAGTTTAAAACATAGATCCACACTTAAACATGCTAGAATATACAGTAAGCCATATAAAGAGCTGGCGTGGTTTTATGTAGGTGAAAATTTCCAGCAAAATATAAAATAGTAATAGCACAGTTTAACTTAAATGTAATTTAGTTGAACCTAACCCAATAACATAATGTATAATAATGACTAGCCTAACCATGTACAGTGCAGGCAGTTCTAAAAGTAGGCTAATACAGGCAGCCAGAATTTTTCCATATGTAAAATAGTGGTATGTGGGTAATATATGCCTGTTTGAGGGGAGTCTGATGTGTGAATGTTGAAGTCCACATATTCCTCCATCTCCCTCCCACTGCTCAGCAATCATTTAGTTAAGACTGGTTGTTAGCATCTAATATGCAGTCTCACTATTGGATAAACTGTATAAATACCACCATGTCAGCCCTACATCTGAGTTAAGTCACTGAGTGTTGATAATCATATAATGCCTACTGTCGTCTTGAAATATTGTTCAGATTCGGAGTTTAAGAGTTTGGGTTTATTGTTTGAACACCCTTTTATGTGAATTATCTAATGAAATGTAAAGTGTAAATCATGTCAACTGAACCCCGACTATGTCTTATTATAGTATTCTAAGATAAATACAGTTGAATATTACGAAAACAGGTCCTCACATAAAAGTAAAGTGAAATGTCTTTTCAAGGGCTGCACCTATTGATTATCCTCATTGTCGGTTACTGTATTGATTACAATTATTTAATAAAATGTCAAACAGATTTACAAATGCCCATCACAGCAGCCAATAGTGATGTGTTACTTAGACTGTGCAATAATACAAAATCACCAAACACTGTCATCATCACTTGTCAACTGACTAACTGATTAATTGTTAATTTATTTCACTGCTACATACATCATATTCAAAGAATTAAGTAACAACAAAAAGAGTGATTGAGAGGATTCCCCGTCTGCACTCAATATGAGACTAGAGAGTGTTGAGAGTGAAATTTAACACTCAAAAGGTCCAGAACTCCACTGTGACGAGGCTTCCTGAAACCCTCTGTCCATTCCAGAATAGGAAAGTGTCTTTTTATATTACACACAAATATATTTATCGACTTAAATGTGCCATTAGTTTACCCACATGTTACAATGTTATCTGCATGGGGAAAAAACTGCTGAGCAGGTTAGGGCTGAAACTACTGATAGTTTTTATTATCAACTAACTTGACAATTATTTTTGGATTAATCATTTAGTCTATAGAATTTCAACCCCCCCCCCATAAAAAAAAAAGTTTCACAGAGCCCAAGGTGTTCAGATTGCTTGTTTTGTCCAGCCAACAGTAAAAACCCCAAAATATATTACCAAAGATATTCAGTTTACAATGATATAAAACAGAGAAAAGCAGCAAATCTTCACATTTCAACCTGATAATGTTTGACATTTCTAGCTTAATAAATCACTTAATAAATTGATAAAAAAAATTGATAAGCAATTAATTTTAATCTTCACGGACTAGAGCAGTTTAAACTTAAATGCTACTTAATTAGACCTTTTTCAGTCCCTTACTTTGTTGAGTAAACACCTGTTTTTCTACTAAAACCTTATTTTCTTTCTCACTGGACAACATAGGCCCAACTTTAATTTTGTCTAAACACAAACAGACATACAAGAACTTTACCTAAATAAAACTACAGAATAAAATGAATGAAGATGAAGTAAACAAGTATGAAAATCTGACATTCAGTTCAAACCTTTAGGTGGCAGTTTGTGATTAGAACAAATTTATGGTCAAAATTCGGGTGGTGTTGAAAAAGGTTTGAGATTCCACATAGACATTTTAAGAAACCATGCAAAGTACTAGCCAGTTTTAATGCCATGACTTACATTATTATCACCCTGGAATGATGGGATGGTGTTAGTGTGGAGCCTGGTGGTCATTATTACAGACTGTGTAAGTGAGATAATTTCCACTGAATGGAATTAGAGTAAAATTAGAATGCTCTGTATGTTGGGGCCTCCCTGGAAGCTTCACTGTGGTAACTAGTGTTAACCTGAATAATGCTGGAGGATTCAGTCCATTTTGTGTCTGGTTGAGGATTTTTTTCAAGTCAGAATTCAACCAACACACTGAGAGCAGAGCCTTGGTCTTTTTTTATATGCACTATGTTTTCTTGTTCTGTGTGTGTGTGTACGCATGCACGCGTAACAGAATGGGGGTGGGCAGGGCCTCGGCATCCTCCTGGTAAAGCAGTGCGGTTTGAGAGCAGCACTTTCAGCAGTCTGAGGGCCGGCCTCCTTCCCGCCGACTCCCATATCACGACCAAATTACATGAGAAAATCCAGGAGAGTCAGGCAAACACTGAGCCCAGTCATCAGTGCAATTAAGAGCATAGTTCTGCAGTAATGCCAGTCCACCTGTGTCTCTGTTCAGCCCTTTCCATCTGTGTCTTGGTGTGTAAAAGTCAGCCTGTTGCACTCACGTCTCTGATGTCTTTGCTGTGGTTTATGGTTTTTATTTTGCAACTTCACCCTTGAAAGCAGACGTCTTAAACCGTGTGTATGAAAGCATAGAGAGCTTCCTCTCAGAGCCACACTTTCTTCATTTTATTTCCCTCCCTCTCCTCCCTCCCTGTCTCCTCAGTCGTTTTCTTTCAGTCTGACAGCCGAGCAGCTTGGCAGGCTTACAGCTCAGCGCTCGGCGCAGCGCAACAGCCCCCTCGCCTCCCACAAATTAATTTTTTACCCACGAATGATGGCTCTGTCAGACCCCTCCTTTCACACCTGTCTCGCACACACCCACGCGGGCGACCTGATTTTTTTTCAGATTTTTCGGTGCCCCCGAAAATGTTGATTTGTATTGTAGAAAGTGATGGCCAGGGAAAAAGGCTGCAGCCCTGTAGGTTTTTATGCCTACTGAGCCTCCTCACTGTCTCAGTGCGCGTAGCTGGGGCTCCAGCGAGGCAGCAGGCAGCACTGAGGAGGACTGGGACACACACACTCACATAGCTAGGAGGTGAAGATGTGAAGGGCCAGGAAGGAAGGATGGGGGGGGGGGGCACTCAGTTTTTGGGGGGCCAATTTTTGGGACTGGGACCAGAACCCCCCAACCCCCCACCCCTGACACTCCCCCTCTTACTAGGAACAGAAGCAGGAGCAACCAGAAACCCCTAACAGGCCTTTTTTCTGCTCTCTCCCTGTCACTTTAGTAGACTGGGTATATTCCCATTGATATGTGTTTGTGTGGAGCATGTGTGTGTGTTGTAGTGACGTTTTTAGGCCTGCTGTTCTTTCACTTTTCGTTTTTATTTGAATATCTTTGTCATCCTGTAGCCTAAATGCAGCGCGTGTGTGTCTGTGTGTGCATGTGTGTGTTGTTTCTTTTTATTTTTTAAATGATTATTTTTTGAGCACTAGTTCTAACTGTGGACTAGCTTGTGACACTGGCCTTTTGGTAAGAGCATCCACACAAACTCAGAGGAGAGAAGATGAGGGGGACTTGTGTTCAGATAACTACCAGTGGTCTTAATTAGTCAGTAGTTAGGGCTAGTTAGTCTGTCCATCATTTGGGTTATGATCACAGCAGCAGACGGTAAGTGAATCATTTTTTTCTCTCTTTGAAGCATTTAAAATGGCCTCTGTTGCTGTGAATGGAGAGAGCAGCAGGCCACAGAGAGGAGCTTTTCTCAGCTTTGCGTTGCTTCTCTCCCTTTCTTCCTTTCCCTCCACCACAATTTTAGCTGCGCTCTTTTTTCCTTCTCTCCCTCACCCCCCTCCTCCGTCTACCTCTCTCTCCCTCTGTTTCATGTTTTTTTCTTTTCTTTGAATGAGGCTGGGAGTTTGGGTCTGAATCTAATGCCTGTCTGTTGCTGCTCTCCCTGCTGACATGACCTCTCATTTCGAATCACCTTTCATCAGCAGATCTCTTTCTGTCTGACTGTGTGGTCGTATGGCTCTATAAGGCTTCGTGTGGGCAGTGCTGGAGGCTCAGCAGGACTGCTTTTTCCACTTCATCACGTTCATGTTTGTCTTAAATGTTGACCTCACTTTTTCTAATCAAAATTTTTTTTGTGTATTTTATTTTCTAATATTTAATTTGTGGCAGAGCATTTGATGTATATGTATATTTATCACTTAAATCCAACTTTTCTGAAAGTAAAAATCTTGAGTACATAAAGTCGGGTGTGGTGCTTACAGGCCATGATTCCCTCCTGTCTCCTGCCCTCAAACTTTATTTCAGCTTTACAGATAAAAAGTGATAGCACAACTCTTACATATACTATATATATATACAGTATATATATATAGTATATATATATACAGTATATATATATATACTATATATATATACTGTATATATTGTATTTTAGTGGGGAAACAATAGTCATTTAATTGAGTAGTCAATTGACAGAAAATTAATCAGAAACAATTGTGATAATTGATTTGTCATTTTTAAGGAAAATAGCAAAGATTATCTGATAGCTTCTCAAATGTGAGGATTTGCTGATTTTTCACTGTTTTACATTATTGTAAACTGAATATGTTTGTGTTTTGGACTGTTGGTTGGATAAAACAGACATTGGAAATGTCGCTTTGGGAAATTCTAATGGTCATTTTTCAGAACACACCAAAACAATTAATTGAACAATTGAGAAAAACAAATCATCAGATTATCTGGATTTATCAAGTTAAAAATGTCAAACACATCTTTGACCGTTGGTCAAAACGTATATTTGAAGACGTATACTTGGACTCTGAAAATTGTGATGAGCATTTTTCACTATTTTCTGACACTTTGTAGAATAAATGATCATTCAAAAAAGTTTTTAAAAGATTGTTTGTAGTAGCGATGTCTGAGACATAAATTTGACAACCATATAAATATATAAATAAAACAAACATGTACATTTGTTTTATCCCTTTAAATTTAGATTTTTTTGTGACCAGATTTATTATAATACTGGATTTTTGCATTATTGGAATGAAGTGGCCTGATTTGTCAGGTATTTAATTCACTAAATTAGTCAAAAACTGACTCAGTCTTCTTGGTATTTTATTCATTAACAATTTCTTAATTGATTTTCCAGAAAATGCACCATATCACAATATATGTCAATATTGCCATATAAAACTACAAATACCCTGACACAGGATTTTACCCATATCTGCCTGGTAACTGATAATTATACAGTATATTCTACATTTTAAAGACAACAGTTTTATTCCTCGTTTACACATCTGTGTACCAGAGCTGAACCACTTGAGTCCACTTTGATGTAAAACAGCTACTACTCATTCAACACATAATGTAGTCATTGAGTCTGTGCGCTGACATTGTTCCTATTAGAACCTTCTTCATGTTGTTTGGTTGGAGTCATGGTGAAACTGCTTCATTCTGCTCACAGAGCTCAGGTCAGGTCTCTTTGGCTCCTTTCCTTTGTTTATGTGGCATTAATATGGCTGGTCAGGGGGATGGAATCAGTTAGCTTCACAACTAACAACACCTGTAAAATCCAATCAATTTATAGGCTTTTCTTGTGTTTTGTACCTTAGTAGTAGTTTTATATTGATCCAAAATTGTGTCATTTTGTCTAGTGTGAGGTTTTGCTGCTTTTTCTCTATTTCACATCCTGGTTAATTGAATATCTTTGATCAAAATAAATAAGCGATTTAAAGACCTCACTTTGGTGGACACTTGAATTCTTGACATTTTATAGACTAAATGATTAATCAGTTAATAAAACAGTAATCAATCGATGGCTGTATAAAATTATATGTGATGGCATTGTGTTGTTTTTGCAAGTTGTGTGTAGGGATGGAAAGCCTCTGAGCTGGACCAATAAGCAATCATTTTTAATACTACTGTATGTGGCACGAGTCTGGATTATTTCCCAAGGGCCACATCAGCAACACATGACCTGCCAAAGGCCCCCACCCCCTCCCACTAACTCATCTTTTCCTTTTCCAGTGTTTAATGTGACCCTCTGCAGGCCTGCAGGTAAGATGCTGTTCAGCTGATCACACCTTCCCTCCTGATCCTTTTTCCTATAGCTACAAACTCCACCTGCTCCACTTTTTATTTGAGCCTGCTTCACATGGCTCATTTTGGGTTATTTGAATAGCAGTATATGTTGATGTCCTTTACCAGGCTGACATGTATTAAGTTTTAACAGCAAACATTGAAATCTTGCTCTCTTTATGGTTCTTGTATGGGCAGTAGAGAGAGTTTTGGAAATGAAAACTGAAGTAGGCACATCAGACATGTCAGATTGAAAAATAATGTAAGAATATTGTTTTACACTTCCAATAGAAAACAACACATTGGGTGTTGTTTGCCATGCAGAGAAGTCTCTGGTCATCTTTTTAAAATCTTTTCTTAAATTAAAAAAATCAGCCGAAGATGTATGACATTAAATTTGGAAAGTCATCGTCAGTATTTTGAAATCATAGCAGAATGAGGTATCATGAGACAGGGTTCGTACAAAGTCTTAAAAGTTTGGAAAATGCTTAATTTTAACCATTATATTCTGGTGTGTCAAAAATATTTTAATATTTGAAATGAAAATGATCCCGTTGTCATATTTGTTTGTTGTCTCCTGGTATTTATAGTAACAATTTAGATGTGATGATGAAGGCTTTGAGAGTCTGGAGAATCTTAGGCTGTACGAACCCTGAAGAAATATGACAGATTAACTAGCTGATCTGTGACTAGTTAACACCATAGATTGTATATAAAGATATATACATCTCATCACTGACAGATTTTTTTTAAATCTAAAACTTTAAAAGATTTAGATGAGATGTTAAGATGTGAAGCACTTTGTGACGGCTCTGCTCTTGAAAGATGCTATATAAATAAAGTTACTTGATGTATTTTTGCATTGTGGAGAAATAACGTATCCTCATGTATAGACACATCAGCATTAGTAGAAAATACGTAGAGAAACTGTTTTTCAGCCTTGCAGTTGTTTCTTGACTGTTTCTGCTGTTTATTGCTGGTGTTCGATCAGCATGGTGATTTTCACTTTGTTTCCACTGTGTTCTAAGCAGCTGGCCCTCTGGTTTATCACAGGCAGACTGTAGTGATATTTCATTCTCAGCAATGTTTAATTTAATTTGTATAGTTTTCTGTGATACTTGATTTGTTTTGTTTCAGTATGTTTAAATTAGTGTGAATAAGAGTATCTTCAGAAAAGTAACATAACAGGAACGTTGTAATATGTGAAAAAAATACATGGGCAGGTAATCTACACCAAAATGTTTTTTTCTCACTAAACACTTATACACAGTGAGGGAAAAAGTGAGAATATGGTGTATATTTAACAAATTTAGTTTTCTTATCATAAATGCAGATTTGATAGTCACTCTTCACTTCTAATCCTTCCTCTTTTTTCTTCCTCTTCCTCCATTTTGTCCTCTTCAACCATTTTGTTTGTTAGATTTCCTTTACAAATGATACAGAACATTCAAACTATGTATGTGGATATTCTTCAGAATAATTACATGAATTTACTACAGATTGTTACACTTTTAGCTGAAGTGAGTTGCTAAAAGAAAACCCCCTTTTTAAGCAATGTCTTATGCATGTATTATACATAAAGATATTAAGGAATGTTGATGTTGTACATCAAACAGATGTAATTGATATAGTAATTGATAGGCATCTAAATTAACATGGCAAAAACTTGTTAAATAGAAAGAAAGCATAAAACATGGATTTCCCTGTTATGTCTTTGGTTGTTAAACTGATGTGTTTTCCCCCAGAGTGTGTGCAGTCTGAGGCAGTAATACTGATAGACTCATGGTCTCAGTGTGTCCAGGGTGCGCTCTAGCAGCACATCATGTTTTGCAGATATGTGCTGAATCACTCCAAATCATTATGTGCTGCCACCGTGAGCCCTGGGATTCCCAGCAACACACTGGGAACAGCTCCCGGTCAAACTTCCCACGTCGTACACTCCTGTTACTGCTTCTTGTCTTCTTGAAGGTCAGAGGTGATACACATCCTCTGTCAATGTGTGTGCATGCGTTCAAATTCTCTATGACAAGTTTGGTTTATTTTGATCTAAAGCTTTTGTAGCAAAACATGTTATACTCAATACAATACTGCGGTATTGTATTGGCACCACTATTGAAGAATCGTTTAACAATGCCGATCACAAATTCAGATAGTGTGTTTAGTGTATGTTATCAGCCCTGTGTCAGCCAGTGAGTGTGAAAGGAAGTGTGGACAAACAGGTCAACCTGTGATCCTTTATGCATCACACTGTTCCTGACACAGTGACAAACACTGTCCTAACAAGGCATTTCATTTTTTCTGACAACCAACAACACACTCTGCCAGTGGCCTCACATCACATCCCAGTTAAAGGAGTGTCAGTATCGTAAACGGTAGATTACTACACTAGTATCAAGAAAATGAAACATTGGAAACATACAATTTTATCTAATTGGCTGATTTTGTCACTTTTGTCACAGAAAATTTGGTTGATTGAATGAGATAATTGACTGAATGACTTGTTAAAGTGGGCATTTTTGTATAGTGCTGTCATTTATCATAAAAAAGTAAAATCACAAACAAAAAACATCTTTATTTTACTTCACAAATAAACTGTTCAGAGAGGTGTAATTAGTAAGATGTTCAGCTGACTCACTCCATCATCCTACTGTATTTTACAACCTTCATAAGGGCTAACAGCAGGCAGACAATTTCCTCCTCATTAACAGTCAATAAAAAAATAAAGGAACATCTGAGAACTGTGTTACAATGGAGCCTGTCAAGGGTCCCATGGTAAAAAAAAAAAAAAAAAAAAAATCTGCTCTGGATCTGTGTGAACTGATTAATCAACTGTAAGCATGGATTGATAAACTGAGAGCACAGTTCAGGGGAACATTTTAAGTAAAACCTCTTATAAATATGCAGTAATTAATTATCATGCCTGCTAAATGGCAGCACAGACAAATAACTGCTGTCAGAAACATACTTAAAACAATAATATCCTGTGTGTTGTACTAAATAGACTGAAAACGTCACAAACTGAGTCACAACTCAGAAATGTTTTATCTTAAAATACCTCTCCTGGCCTGAACCTAATCCTCGTAGAAATGATGTATTAATTACCAAATAGTAGTGTAATTTAAACTGTGCTCTGTGCTCATGGTCACTTTATTATATGCAGCATACAGGAAAGGGAAGGTTTTGTTTTATGTATTATGTTGTGTTTTCATTAGGTGGGTATAAATGAATGACATTAGCTTAACACTATCTACACCCCCACCCCTTTTATCCTGAAGGTCAGAGGTCCATATCGGAAGCACAGATGTAATAATTGTGATAATCTAACAATAGTAATATGGTTACTAAAATAACATTAGTTCCTGCTGTTACAGTAACTCGACAATTAAAGAGAACATAGAACTAGTTTGTGTGCACAAATTTAAAAAAAATGATCTTCCTAAGCTAGAGAACATTTTAAATCATAAAAAGTAATAATAGGGACACACTACAATGACATGTTTACAGATATCAAATAACCAAAAATGTCCATGGTCATTTTGGCTGGCATTAATAGAGATTTATATTCACATTATTGCTTTAATGTGTCCAGTTGCCATCAGTGGAGTTTACACGTTACATGTTCTACAATAACTGGTATTGTAACTACTTGAACTTTGGTACTGATGCAAACACTAACAGTTCTTTGTGAGCAGCTGTCCTGATTATGACTAAACACCACGCTCACCCAAAGTGTCTGCAGCAGGGTCTGAAATTAAGTTCTTTCCTCTCCTGAACATACTGAACATTTCTGCCGGCAGCTCAGTTTTTTTGTCTGCCACTTCTTAAATCTACGTAGAACACACTAGAATTGTAAACACTGAGTCAGTGGTACCTGACAGTAGAAATACAGAATATATAATGTAACCTTAATCCCTGACTATTCTTAAGAATTGTTTTTAAAAAATAATATTTATTAATGTAAGAAAAAGCTATCTGCCATGGTGGCAGGTCACCTGAAATTTTTCCCAGCCACAGCCAACATTTACCCTGTATTTGGCAGGTGGCAGGTGCTAATTTCATTCCCAGGTTTAACAACCTGAGCTTCATTTAGTTGTTTTATTTTTGTGTTTTCTTTCAGCAGGTGGATGTGTCAAAGCCACTCTGTAAGATGTTGACTGCCACACTGTCTATAAAGTTTCTATAAATGCCGAAAGAGGAAATCTGTTCCCTTCAGTCGTCACTAAAGGTTTTATAAATGCACCCAAAGTTACAGTTTAACTTCAACCATTCACACATGGCTAGTAACATTTCTACAGAAACAGCCCATTTTGGCTAAAATAAATGAAAACACCTCCTAGATGATGAATTATCCTGATTAAAGACTGAAAAACTGCCACCCCACTAAACGTTAAAAGTGAAAGTGTGCGTTGTGTCTATGGATTCATCTACTTTGTTAAATTCATTTCTCATAAGAGAATTTGGTATTTCATTTACAAAATTCTTTCCTTCGCTGTATGTATGAACAGGGCACAAAATTACCACCAGCCAAATGCTGGTAAAATAGTGGCTGGTAGATTTGCTTCTGGTAAAATCTGAACATTCACTAGCCATGTGGCTGGTGGACAAAAAAAGTTAATTTTGCACCCTGTGTATGAGTATTTGAGGACCTGTTACCTTGACAAAGTTTTTTTTTTTTCCTTTTAAATAAAAGTAAGAATATCCATGATCTAAACCTTAATCAAAATAATTTAGCCTATAACCAGTCCTAAAAATAATAACAGACCCCAAAGCACAACCAAACCAATAGGATCTGCAGCTATTTTGTTATTTGACAAATAGAGATCCATACTATTGTTAAAAAGAATAGCCTCATTACCTTTCACAGGATATGCTTTGTGGACAAGTACAAACTGAGAATTCATTGACCAGCGTGTGTTCCAGGGTGGGAAATTAACTTTTTAAAATGTCAACATCTACCAGCCACTGACCAATACATTTTCAAATTCACCAGCCACTCAATAGTAAATTATTTTGTCTGAAATCTACCAGCCACTTTCATATTTTACCAGCATTTGGCTGGTGCTAATTTCCACCCCTGGTGTGTTCATACATCCACAACAGAGGTTATGCTTGAAAGAAATATAGCTGTAGTGGACATTTTACAGACAACATAGTCAACGGACAGTCTGAAGCGAACTTACTTCGGTATTTATTCAACAACACAGTGGAAGTACATGTTTCTGGATATTCTTGATTTGTCTTTCTGTGCGTGTGTGTGTGTGTGTGTTGAGGCTAGCAATCAGTGCGTCAGGCTGTAGCAGCACATCATTACTGGTAGTTCTCCTCTCTGCATTGCCAGTATGATATGTGCTGCTCCTGTCAGACACACACTCCTCTTCAACACCATCTTCCTCCAACAAATAAGGAAATGTATTTGTACCTTTTATATTATAACCTATGAAAACACATCAGTATCATTTGTTAAATATTACCTATTAGTTCAACATATTGGTCTTTGAAGGATGTCTGGATATTGACTGTAACACTGACTAGCAATAAATGCCCAATATCTGAAAAACAAAATGTCTACTCCTTTCATGTTTTACACACTTCTATATACTAAACTAATAAAGGGACATGAAACAGAGCCAGTAGTGTTTGCCAACTGCCAAAGATACTGTCACTTACAATTTCACTTGAGGATTATTGTTCCTAACTTTAGAAAACGAAGCATCATAAACTGTTTCCTTTGTTCATACCTGCAAAGTAGTTGCTTTTCGGCGAAATTCGCCGTTTTGAATCAAAATGTCATTCACATGAATCGTGTAAAAACATTTTTTTTAGGGGGAGGAGGAGGGTCAAGTGGCCAGCGCAATTTCCCATAGACTGGAGTGAGAACAGAGACATTTCAGAAAGCTGTTGTCACGTTGCGATCTTCTTCTCAATAGAACCTCTGGTGAGACGTTTTGAGTCCTTTGGCCAATCAGAATCAAGATAACCGCATCGTCTTCTTTTCTATGGATGTATAAAGACTTTTCGCGGTACTACTACAATGGACGCTAGTTTTGAGGTTAGTCTTGTTTGCTGCAAACGACCTAATATGCTGTTTAACTAACTTAACGTTAGGAAACTAGTTGCTAAAGTAACGTTAACTTGCCAAATCAAGTTGAAGTGTGTCGTGATCATTTTTTCCTAACGTTACCCCATCAAATCTTTCCCAACCTGTTTATAATGGAAAGCTTGCCAGCTTGTTAGCACGTCAGCTAACGTTAACTTCATTAAATTGTGTATTACAACCCTACAGTCTATGATTACAACGTTAAAGTTCAGAATCAAAGGTTTGTTGAGGCTAACTCCCACTGCATCTGTATTGTTATCCGATTTTAATATCCGTCATTGTCGTAAGTTACGAGGGAAATAAAAACAAAAACGCAAGGAAAAAGCGGCTCTGGTGGATCATTTAACCTTGACGGATGCAGTTGGGGTTAGCCTTAACAAACTTTTATGATAGTGAAAAAGGAGGCCATGAAGCCAGCTGATAATATCTAGACAATTATTTTTCAGAATGAGAGAGTTTAGAGAGCTATTTATGTAGTGCAGCTTGACTCAGGGCTGAGGTGCAGATGGAGCTGGGCCTGGCTAAAGGTTGAGGTGAAAACGGAGGTGAAGGGAGTCCAGCACAGCTTCCTGCTGTCACAGTATTTAAAAAAAAATTGATAAAGCAGGGTTTGCAAAATGCAGCCTCTGCACAAAAGAAATCAGTTACAGCAACAAGGGCTCTCATGCCCTCTTGGCAAATGTTGTCTTTTTCATTTATTATATAGGGAGTTTGTCCTTGCCACTGTCGCCTAGTGCTTGCTCATGGTGGGAATTGTTGGGTCTCTGTAAATATAAAGAGTCGGTCTAGACCTGCTCTACTCGAAAAAGTGCCCTGAGATAACTTTATGATATGGCGCTATATAAATAAAACTGAATTGAATTTATTTTCTTAGAGTGCACCAGAATGCTTCGTTTACATGTTAAAATCACAAAACAATTCTTCAGGGGGACGAAGCCCCAAGACCCCCATACAGGGGTTGAGTTTACAAACATGTCACCTTTTTCACCTCTTGTGAGTTTGCAGGTCTGTTAGTTAAAAATACTGTTACACTAACAGATAACAGACTATACAGATTAAATGAAGACTGAAAATCAGCAAAAAGGAAGCATCTTAAACTGGACCAAGGAGGAGATGACTTGATTTTAAAATAAGGAGGAAATAGGATTGTGTTGTCATTACTTTGGTCTCCAGCAGCAGAATGTAGGCCAACAGAAGTAAGTCAACAGTACAAACTAGAAATCAGTTTTATTAAATAGCATGTTGATCTTTTACACAGTCACTCCGTCCTAAAGAGCCTCTATTAAACTGGTGATCCACTTCAACATGGATTTGCGCACCTTTAAAGGACACCATTGATTTTGCACTACACATTCCTGCTGACCTTTTTCCAAGGCATAACAGTATTTTAGATTATTACGTGATTTTCCTACCTTCCACATGGCCACTGGTTTCACTTAATTTCAGTACACTATCAAAATTAATTCAGACTTGAAATGTGTTTGAGATGGATAGTTTATCACAGTGAGCATGATGTGTGGTGATAAATATAATTATATTGTTTATAAAATTCTCATTTAAACTTTACTGTTCAGGAATCTTATGTCTAGAATTTAACAACATTTTGTTGACAAAATATTAAATCGAGGTCTACTTTAGTAGCTTTCCCAGGACTTTCAACCACATCTCAAGGTCTTCATCAGCGGATGTAATTTGCTCAGTTGTCATTGAGTTCTACAGGATATGCTTTCGCAAAACATTGAAGTATTTGCCAAACTGGGTTGGATATGAGTAACTTATTATGAGCTATGAACACTTAAGTAAATATCCTGACTTATCGATAGAGATAATGCTGTCATTTTCCCACATCATCCAGCTTTCAATGCAATGCAGATCCAACAGACAGTTATATAGTCAAGCCTAACTATTCATGAATGCATCACCATCTCATACAAACTTGACAACAAATAAAAGCAGACATGAGGATGGATTGCCAAATTGCAAATTCCAAGTGTCTTCATGTTCACTTTCATATTGTACTGACCTGAATAAAACCCAAATGCTCACATTGGAAAATATAAACACACAGCATGCTTTGAATTGCTCTGCTGTAATGTCAAATATACATGATGTTAAACGCTACAATAGACAAAAACAGTTTGTTTATATAATATTGACAGAAGAAACAAACTAATCATTTGTTATGGCATTTCAACTTCCATAATTAAGTTTTATATGCAAATCTGGTATAAATACAGGTTATTGCTATAGGACCTCCACAATGAAATAGAGTAGGATTAGAACCAGAGCGATCTTAAATTTGACTTCACTTTCAGACAGATGGATTGACATCATGATACATAACCAGTGAGTATTTCCCAACAGTATTTATGAAGATTATGGTTATTGCATGGTTACATTGTTACTCCTAAAGTACAGAAGCCAAAAGTAGTGGTAAAGTTGATAACAGCAAGACTCCTGAAAGTCACTACTGTAGTTTACCAAGAAATAGTTCCAGCACACATTTCCATGTGAAACCATTAATTCTGACATTTCTGTTTCTGTGAAAAGAGGAACAAACGAGGAAGAACATGTTAACCACTGAGCTTTAGAGGTGTTGGTAAGTGTATTTTTTAACTTTGGACAGACCCAGGCTAGCTGTTTCCCCCTGCTTCCACTCTTTATGCTAAGCTAGGCTAACTGCCCGACATGAGACCGATATTGATCTTCTCATCTACACTCTCAGAAAGGAGGTGAATAAGCCTATTTTCCAAAACTATTTAGAAAAACAATGCTTGACAAACCTTTAATATGAACATGAAAGAAAGAAAAACTCAAGGACAAGGTTACTAGCTTTTTCCAGAGCCTTCACCTGCATCTCCCAGTCTTTATCAGCAGATGACGTTTGCTGATGCCATCTCTACGACAAACTTAATTCACTGATAAAGACTTTGGGATTTGGTTGAAAGCTCAGAAAGCTTCTTTTAAAATTGTTTTTCAATTATATGACTTAAATATATAGCTCGAATTGACTGGCTTCCACACTTAACTTGACTTAAATGTGTTTCTGCCATTTTGATATCTCAGTCTTAAAAAATATACTATCACCACAAAAACATATTTTGTCTCAACAAAATGAAATAATTATGTTGTTATCTCAAGATACCAGCCCTTAAACATTAGCAACTGCTCTTGTTAGTTATTTAGTTTCACCTTAACTGGAATGAAAAGAGTCTAGTGTATGATCAGACCCTCTATGTTCTTGTAACCTCTAACACACTTTTACTAGCAAGTTAAGAGTAAGGAGAGAATTTAGACAATTCACATTGAAAATATACTGGAACCAATCACTCAGACATGAGTCTAAAATATCTTTGTTGTTCTAAATACTAACTAACTAATTAACTGAGGCTTGTGCTAATACAATAATTTGCAAAATGTGACAAGACAGAATTGAACATGATATACAATAAAATAACTGTACCCAACTGTTTACATTTTCAGACAAATATCTGCTTTCTAATCCCTGTCCTTTGCAATATGGGTGCATCTGGATGGGGAAGCAAAACCAGCAAAACAGGAGTGTTTCATCTTGTCAATGCAGCTGACTTTCTTTGCTGCATTGTGTTTGTTTTCCTGGTTTCTCCTGGAAACACAGGAAGTATAAATCTTAGAATAGTTATCTCACTGCATAAAGTCTGTCTTTTAAATTTTAGGATTTTCTGGATGTTCCTACAAAGCAAACGTCAATGAGGAGGAGAAGAAATGGTCTAAAATACAAATGTCTTGCAGTAAAAGAAATTTTTAAATGATCCAAACACGTTTCTGATAGTGCCAACTAGTCTCAGAGATGGGATGTGTTGGATTGGATTGTCCATCATTTCTATGAAGTCCACAGGAAGTGAAAGGTCAACGGGACAGCAAAGGAAGGTCACTGGGGTTCATGATGAGGCTTGAGTCCAGGTTCAGGTTATCTATGGAGACAGATTTATGTACAGTTATCTATGCGCACACCATTAGAAAAGCCACTATGTCTAGAATTGTTATGTGACTATAGCGTCTTTCAGCAGCAACACTAGTGTTGATATACACCGATCAGCCATAACATTATGACCACCTGTCTAATATTGTGTAGGTCCCCCTTTTTCCGCCAAAACAGCCCTGACCCATCGAGGCATGGAGCAGGCAGCAGATCCTTTAAGTCCTGTAAGCTGTGAGGTGGGGCCTCCATGGATCGGACTTGTTTGTCCAGCACATCCCACAGATGCTCGACTGGATTGAGACCTGGGGAATTTGGAGGCCAAGTCAACACCTTGAACTTGTTGTCGTGTTCCTCAAACCATTCCTGAACCATTTTTGCAGTGTGGCAGGATGCATTATCCTGCTGAAAGAGGCCACTGCCATTAGGGAATACCGTTTCCATGAAGGGGTGTACAATGTTTAGGTAGGTGGTACGTGTCAAAGTAACATCCACATGAATGGCAAGACCCAAGGTTTCCCAGCAGAACACTGCCCAAAGCATCACACTGCCTCCGCCGGCTTGCCTTCTTCCCATAGTGCATCCTGGTGCCATGTCTTCCCCAGGTAAGCGACGCACACGCACCCGGCCATCCACATGATGTAAAAGAAAACGTGATTCATCAGACCAGGCCACCTTCTTCCATTGCTCCATGGTCCAGTTCTGATGCTCATGTGCCCATTGTAGGCACTTTCGGCGGTGGACAGGGGTCAGCATGGGCACCCTGATCGGTCTGTGGCTACGCAGCCCCATACGCAACAAACTGTGATGCACTGTGTGTTCTGACACCTTTCTATCAGAACCAGCATTAACTTTTTCAGCAGTTTGAGCTACAGTAGCTCTTCTGTTGGATCGGACCACACGGGCCAACCTTTGCTCCCCATCAATGAGCCTTG
>VMKM01002971.1:0-50969 GCA_008360985.2 Macquaria ambigua
GCTTCTTTAATGATAAAATTCTAACTATTAGAGACAAAATTCAGCACCTCCTGCCCTCAGTTGGTACTGAATTATCTTCAAACACAGGAACCTTAAACAACTGTAAAACCTGATGTACATTTAGACTGCTTTTCTCCCATCAACCTTAATCAGCTAACTTCCATGATTTCCTCATCTAAGCCATCAACGTGTCTCTTAGACCCCGTCCCAACTAAGCTGCTTAAAGAAATTTTACCCTTAGCACTTCTTTACTAGATATGATCAATCTGTCCTTATTAAAAGGCTATGTGCCACAGTCCTTTAAAGTAGCTGTAATTAAACCTCTTCTTAAAAAGCCCACTCTTGATCCAGGGGTTCTGTCAAATTATAGACCTAACCCTCCTTTTCTCTCTAAGATCCTTGAGAAAGCAGTCGCCAATCAGTTGTGTGACTTTCTACACAACAACAAGCTGTTTGAGGATTTTCAGTCAGGATTTAGAGTGCATCATAGCACAGAGACAGCACTGGTGAAAGTTATAAATGACCTAATTGCATCTGACAAAGGACTTGTCTCTGTACTTGTCTTATTAGATCTTAGTGCCGCATTCGATACCATTGACCATCACATTCTATTACAGCGACTAGAACATTTGATTGGCATTAAAGGCACCGCACTAAGCTGGTTTAAATCCTATTTATCAGATCGATATGAGTTTGTACATGTTAACGATGAATCCTCTATGCACACCAAAGTTAGTCATGGAGTTCCACAAGGTTCTGTGCTTGGACCAATTCTGTTCACCTTATATATGCTTCCTTTAGACAATATTATTAGGAAGCACTAAATACATTTTCATTGTTATGCAGATGATACCCAATTATATTTGTCAATCAAGCCAGATGAAACCAATCAATTAGCTAAACTTCAAGCATGCCTGAAGGACATAAAAACCTGGATGACCTGCAATTTTCTGATGTTAAACTCTGAAGTTATTGTACTTGGCCCCGAACACCTTTGAAACACATTATCTAAAGATATAGTTTCTCTAGACGGCATTGCCCTGGCCTCCAGCGACACCGCAAGGAATCTCAGAGTTATCTTTGATCAGGATATGTCCTTTAACTCCCACATAAAACAAACATCAAGGACTGCCTTTTTTCACTTACGTAACATTGCAAAAATCAGGCACATCCTGTCTCAAAAAGATGCAGAAAATCTAGTCCATGCATTTTTTACATCTAGGCTGGATTATTGCAACTCTCTATTATCAGTGTTAGGAGGCGTTAAGTCGACTCAGCACGCAGAGACCAAACAAAGAGACTTGAATAAAACAGTTCGGCACAGTTTATTCATAGAACAGGTAACTTAGGTTCACGCAGTAACTGGGCTTGAGAGCGCAGGCAGGCAGATAGCGTCGACGTCAGACCAGTGCCGGGGAAAAGGGACCAAACCAAAGCTGGGTACTCTCCAGGACAGAATGGGGAACGACCAGCACGGAAACTGAGTCAGGGTGACACTGGTCTGCACGAAGAGGGTGGCGAGGCAGGAGCAGAGCATAGGTCCAGCCCAGGCAGAGATCTCCAGGAGCTGGTCCACGTGAGTCAACGGTACAATCTGGCAACACTGATGAGGGAGACCAGGACTGTACTGGCAGAGGTGATTGTAAAAAGGACGCAGCTGTCGTGATTGAGCTGCCACAGCCACCAGCTCCAGACCACGCCCCTTGACCTAAATCACTCCACACAGGTAGACAAGAAGGACAGACAGAGACAGAAAACACAAACCCCAAACAAACACTACGGAGAGTCCAGCCATCCCATAACAATCAGGCTGCCCCAATAAGTCCCTTAAGACTCTCCAGCTGATCCAGAATGCTGCGGCACGTTTACTGACAAGAACCAGGAAAAGAGATCATATTTCTCCAATATTAGCTTCTCTACACTGGCTCCCTGTAAAATCCAGAATAGAATTTAAACTCCCTCTCCTCATCTTCAAAGCCCTAAATGGTCAGGCACCATCATATCTTAAAGAGCTCATAGTACCTTATTACCCCACTAGAGCACTGCGCTCCCAGAATGCAGGGTTCCTTATGGTTCCTAGAGTCTCTAAAAGTACAATGGGAGCCAGAGCTGTAGAGTCTGGATTTATGGTTGCAGGCCACCCGCTGCCCCCATGTTCCTGCTCAACAGCGGCTGCTGCTATTATTGTTGTTGCTCTTATTATTAGTATTACTATTATTATTTTGTTAATAGTATTATTAGTATTAATATTTACATCAATACCATTACCACAACTATTACTTTACATCTCTATGTAGAACTGTACTGTACTACTGTATGTTCTCTTTCCTCCTGCCACTGTCGCCTAGTGCTTGCTCATGGTGGGAACTGTTGGGTCTCTGTAAATATAAAGAGTCGGTCTAGACCTGCTCTATATGAAAAAGTGCCCTGAGATAACCTTGTTATGATATGGTGCTATATAAATAAAACTGAATTGATCTTTATATTTAATAAATTGGATTCAAATTTGAGATCTTACTTTGAAACCAGATGACGAGAATACCAAATGTGTACACAACTGAAGACACTGTCATGAACTGCTGTGTGAAAAAGCCAGGGAGGTGCTTACTTCATCACCACACGCCTCTGAGAACCTCTGTACCATGTGCTCTACCTCCACCTATTGGCTCAATCTAATCTTTGCTGGATTCATTTACCAGGCATGCAGAAATAAAAATAAAATATCTGACTTGAGATTATTCTTTTTTGTATGTGCATGACTGATTAGTCTTTCATTCTCTCTATACATAACATTACTAATACTCACAACTGTTTCTGGATCTTTTAGGTCACACATCCACTGGTGCCCCACAGTGGACTGGTCTTTTCAATATGTTTTATAACAATTCTAATAATTTGTATCATCATTTATTTTAAATTTAACTTTACTCACCTTTATTCAACTTCTGATCTATTTCATGTCATTCAATTTAATTACATTTTATTTATATAGCGCCAAATCATAACAGAAGTTATCTCAGGGCGCTTTTCATATAGAGCAGGTCTAGACTGTACTCTTTACAATATTATTTACAGAGACCCAACAGTTCCCACCATGAGCAGCACTAGGCAACAGTGGCAAGGAAACATGAGTTTTAGTCCCTGTTATGGTTTATCCTATGGTTTAGTCATTATCATGATATGGAACATAAGAAACCTGGTTATTCATATCCTTGTATGACTGTAACAGAATCCATGTTTCTCTGCCACTGTAAAATATCTGCTGATCCAGACTGTGCGAGGGGTATGCTGATTACCAGGTAGCTCGGTGCATGGATCATGAGAGGGGATCTTTTTATATGAGACATAGTTTCTCATAGGAGGGAAGGACTTATCTGTGTCACCTTCTTGCAAGTAATGTCAAAGCCATTTCATTGTGCTTTTGTATACCAATATCATCCTACGACATAGACTGAATGAAGCACTAAAGCCTTGTAATTGTTGTACTAACAAGATTGTATAGTCTTTATTTGTTCATCAGTCCATTTTACAGCTCCAGGGTTGCAGCTGAAAGAATAAGGCTAAAATTGTCAAACACGCCATAAGAATACAACCAAGCAACACATGAATTTAATGGAATACACAAAAGTAATTATAGTCAGATTTACTCTTGCCCTAACCTAATAGCCTAATAACACATGCACACAGTCAGCAATATTTTAAACCTTTTGAGATCTTATTTTCATCATAACATATATGAATGATGACCAAAACTATATAAAAACTACTCCCTTTAATAATATAATAGAGAACCAGGACCCAAATCTGTGTCAGCCAGTGGTTATGGTAATAACTTCTAGGATTTACCAATTACTCAAAAATGACTCTTCAGTGCTTTTATTCCTCACATCTGCACCGTGTAAGTTAAAATGAACCAAACAAGCATTCTGTTGAAGGGTAGATGCTTATTGTCCCAGTGGTTTTGAAATTACATCACATGATGTGGTTTCACAATGGTGTGCTAATATCAGCTGGATCGCCCTGGTTTTTGTAAGAGAGGGGAGCTGTTTTCATCACTGTGGTATCTTGCTGCGCAGAAATATTTTGCGCTGTGTTCAGGGTGTCTCAGGCTCAGGATGTGGAGATACGCTTTATTCTCCCCATTTCCACTCACATTAAAGTGGCCTTGGAATGATGGTTCGACGGATGGTGATTTGTAATACATGTAGCCGATCAGCTTCAGGGCAGTGTCTCCCTTTGAGCGCTGATACCACAGAATAGTGTTAAAAAGTGTGTTTTCATGCGTGCAGGTCAGTTTGACTTCATCATTCAGTGGCCTCAGCAGCTCAGCTGTCTGATGCACTTGCGTTTCTTTACTGAGGGAAACTCCTGTACAGAGATAAAGAAGCAGTGGTTATACTTTGTTACATGTCTCTAATGTAGCTTGTGGGCATTTATAGTAAATTATGATACAGTTAAAGTCAGTGGATCATAGCAATGAGAAGTACACACATCCAGACAAAGTAAAGGTAACAAGAAAAGCTTCTGAATTAGAGTAATGGATACCGCTTTGTAATGAGGCACTCTTTAGTATTATTATTATTATTATTATTATGGTTTATACATTGTAACTAATAGCTTTTTAGTGTTAATAAAGCATGTACTAATGCTTATTATGTCAGTTTTAAAACCATATGAGAAACTCAAGGGTCTGCAGTCATAAATTAATGCTGAAACTAATAATTACTTTCGTTACCAATGAATCTGTCGATGACTTTTTTGATTAATTGATAAATTGTTTAGTCTATAACCCAATCCAGTGTATATAAGAGTCCAAAACCCAAAGATAGGCAATGTTTATGTCAGTTACGCATGTTATTCCCATGGGACTCACAAGCACTGAAAATGGAATTGCTATGCAGAGTTGAACCTGATCACACCCTCAAAGCAAATGGTTACTTTATACATATTTTATAATGGATTTTTTATCATTGTAAAAGTTTTATAATGAATTTTATTTGTGACCGTGCACCATATCCTACATCCTTGGGATATAGTTCCACTATATCCTGACCTAACCTTAACCCTAATGTGCTGACGTATGCATTGCCTTGGACTACCTATTTAAACTGCCAGCCAGAGGGCTTGGCCATGGAAATTGTTGAAAATCTTTATCCCTAAACCCTAACCCCAGCAAAATCTTTCCCTACCCCTAACTTTAACCCTGTGCCGACCTGGGCCTTGCCTTTGGCTCCCAATTCCAAACTGCGCATTTGATGGACTCAAGTGGAGGGAGCCATCAAAAATCTGAAACCGAGGAGCTGGTTAAAAGTTGTTCAAGTCTATAGAGCATTAGTAAATGCTTTATTAGCCATTAATAAAGCCATTATTTGCAACCTATAAACCCTTAATAAACAGTAGGAAAGTGGTACCAAATAAGGTATGCATTTAAAGAGAAGTTGCAGAATGGACAAAGTGGCTTTAGAGTACCTTTAATCCAGATGATGATGAGTATAACGAGATGAGGTCGGATCATGTTGAGCGTCATGAACCAGCAGCCGAACTGTTTGAATATGAAGTCAGAAGATAAACCGACTGTCTGCTAGAAAAAGACTAAAAGTCTGCCTGTCTCACACTGTGTTTCCGCCTGTCTCTCTGCCATTTCTTCTTCAGCTCCTCCCACTGTTTGGTTGACTCTACAAATGTGGTTTGCTCCAGGTGTACAGGGTGACGTAAGGGTTTTTGTAGGGGTATTTGGGTCTTTTCTATCATCGTGGGACTGTAAGCTGCACAAAAATAATGCCCGCTGTCTTCGGGATGCCTCAGTTTGAGCAAATGAAGGAATGCCTCCTTCTCACCATTTCCACTAACGGTAAAGCTACCCTGAAAGGATTTTTCAACTGTTTGAATAGTTGTATAACTTGTAAAACCGATTAGCTTTAAAGAAGAGTCTCCTTGTGAGCTATGATACCACAGAATAGTGTCATAGTTGTTGATGGTGTGTTTGCAGGTCAGTTTGACTTTATCGTTTATCTCCCCCAGCAGATCGGCTGGAGTCTGATGAACATCTTTACTTTGATTTGGCGATATTCCTGCAGAAAGGAGCAACAAATTATGAATGTTAATTCAAATGAAGCCATATGATCAAACTTATAGTGATAAAGCAAAATGAATAACTTTACCTTTGATCCAGAAGAGTGGGATAAAAATTGTAATTAAAGCGCTGTTCATGTTGAGAACTCTTTACTGCATGTGTCTGAAACAGGAAATGGAAGTGTTATGGTGCAAACGGCACATGAAGAAGATGAAAAGGTTTTACGTCAAAGGCAGACGTGTGCCTGATATGCTGTGCCTCATGTTCACGTGCTATCAGGTAAAAGAGAAGCATGTTTGTCCTGCTCCACTCAAATCCAAATGGCTCTTCTGTCACATATTACACTGCACACCTTTTTGATACACCTAAAAAAGTGACAGGAACGGAGAACTTGAATCATTTTGACTCTATGTACTGTTTAAAAGGAATTCTGTGTGACGATGAGCATCAAAAATAAGACCAGAAGTCTGAGAACCTCTTAGTCTTAAGATTACACCCTTAATACAAAAGTGTTGGAGACTATATTCTTTGAGTCCTGAGAGCCTATAAGTTAAAATATAAAGGTGGCACTAGAGGAAAAATCCAAAGGGTTTATCCCCCTTGGAGCATGAACGTGCTCAGAAGATTTCAGGGAAATCTGCCTATTGGAGAATATTTGGCTGTGGCAAAATTTGACATTTCGGTCTCAGGGTGACACTAGTTAAAAAGCTCAAGGAGTGGCTACACTGCAAAGGATTCATCCTCCAGGAGTATGCACAGTAAATTTCATGGCAATCAGATTTGATTTCTGTTGTGCTGGTGGAAATGTCGACCCAAATGTGGCATTGGGGGTCACCAAAACCATTAGGACTCATGCTGGTGTCCATGAGCCCAAAAACGACTTGGTATGGGTTTAGGGAAAGATCATGTTTCAGGTTAAAATAAGTACTTGAGGTTAACCGTAGTTAAAGTTAGGTGACTGTTGGTTGGAAACGGGAAACAAACGGCTGGTGTCCCATCCTTCCACCCCAACCTCCTGCCTACATGGACGCTCTGTTGCTCTATGACAAAGTCACCAGAATTCCTCCTTTGCTCCCGTCATAATTCCTACGGCAACTAGAGGGCTTTGTCCGGTTGTCTTGGTCTGACCAAAATACCAGTGACAGATAAGGATTGACTAAAGGCCAGGTCAGACCAAAGATTCGCAACAAGACGAAACCGTTTTAGAACGTTGCAGGGAAAACTTGCAGTGGTGTGAACTGGCCCGACTCAGCTTGTCAAGTCACCAGTGGCTTGTTTTAGAACGTAAGGCACATCGCTTGTTTCAACAGCCAATCAGCTTGTAGCAAAGTCAGCTGGTCATCTCTACCCGCTCGTTTTTTATGTTTTTGCCGTTCATTGATACTAGAAATGCAACTGTAGCAAGTAACTCACTATCACTATCCTCATTCATATTTAAAGACGCCACAAATTATATCCAGCTACAAAAAAGCCTGAAAAGCCGGTAGTTAGAACAGAAATACAGAGAGTCATGGCTATGGAAACGATACACTGTCTCGTCTAGTCACATTGGTGTAAACTGGCAGGTTTCAGACATTGCAAGTAGTTGCAAGTTTCAACTCGTCTCGTCGCTAATCTTTGGTCTGAACTGGACTTAAGGATGACTAATCTCACAACAATTTAAGGAGAGCAATAAATAATTTGTAATAGATTATTTCTAAGGATTCTCGCTGACGTTGTCAGTAAGAGACAGGGAACTTTTGTTGCTGTATTCCTGCTCAAATCTTCAGTGATATTGAAATCTGCATAACACAACAGCATTAGCTGATGGTGGTAGGATATCAAACCAAACTACAACCACAGAAGCAGGTGCCTGCTGTTCACTGTCATGTAAAAACCACCAATGCTAAAAGATAATGTAGAGTTTTTGTAAACAGCAGAGAGACTTTGTGTCAGCGTGCATAGCAAGCTGCACAGTAGTACACTGCACTGTCCTCAGCTCCAGTCAGCTGAAATATCAGAGAGACATTTTTTGCATCCTTCCCACTCATCTACACTGATGATGAACTTCTGTTCATATGGCTTTTCCATCTTGATGTCCTTATAGTTCACATAACCAATGAGTTTCATATCTGTCTGTCCAGGTGGCTACTGGTACCAGAGCATCACTCTGTAGTCAGTTTGTTTGTGGGTGCAGACAAGCTGCAGTTTGTCGCCAGGGCTCCGGATGAGAGCAGGGGGAGTCTGATGGACCTCAATACCCAGACAACCACCTGGATACAAAAAGAGGGACATTCATTACTTGGTGATGGACAACAGAGAATATGAAATATTCCCAAACATTTTCAACAGAAGTAATTACCTGCAAGGCAACAGAAAAAGAGAAAACAGATCATTTTGACTTCTTCTTCACTACAGATTTGAACATAAAACTGTGGTACTCAAAGCTCTTTGATAATCTATTGCAGATAAACCTGGGTTTTAGATATTAGCTGATGATGGCAGCTCATACTGTCATGTGGAATCAACTGGTGCTCTGCTGAGCTGCCTGAGGTCTGAGGAGAAAAGGGGAAGAAAGGGGCGTGAGGGGCCGGAGCACTCAGAGAACTCCACCTCTTTACATCCAAATCATCAGCTTTGGCCCCTGGCTGAAATAGCAAGGTAATTTTTCCTCCATAAAAAATTATCCATGAGATAACTTTTCAAATAGCCTATTTGTGTTTGTTTTAAAGTTTTTATATAAGATATAACATTTGATGAGAATTGTGATCTGTGTGTGTTTTTGGTGTGGATAGCTCCACCATGTGGTCACTTATAAAGCAGCATAAACATAACTTTTCATTTAGCACCATCATCAGGTCAAATTTCATTGTGTTCACTGTTCTTTGATTTATGATCAAATACCTGCAAAACTAATGACGTTTCCATCCCAGTAGTACTTTGTGTTTAGTGCTAATTAGCCAATGTTAGCATGATAACATGCTAAACTTAGACGATGAACATGGGAAACGTTATACATTAATTTTTACAAGAACAGCTACTGAGTAGACCTTATGATGAGATAGTTTTGTCAACTTTTCATTGTTTCTTTCCGTACTATATGCTTGGAACTTGTGAAGTCACATACAAATGTCAACTCTTAGCAATCCTTCAAAATATGAAGTTATTTTGCCCCTAGGCGGCGCTAAAGACACATGATACATTTGATGATCATAACTACGTGTTAGTGAGTCCGATTTATGTTTAAAAATCTGCATGATTATCTACCATCATATCTTTTTTGCTATACATCCATATTAAGATGCATAATAGCAAGACTAAGAGTCTACAGCCATGCTAGCAGCTCTGTGAGGCTGTACATTGAACAGCAATGCTTTGAGCTAAATGCTAACATCAACATGCTAACATCATCACAAAGACACTGCTAACATGCTGATGTTGAGCAGGTAAAATGTTTACCATGTTGACTAGCTTAGATTTGTCCTAGCATGCTAACATTTGCTAGTTAGCTATAAACACAATGTACGGCTGAGGCTGATGGGAATGCCATTAGTTTAGAATAGAACAAAATGTTGACCTGATGATAGTGACAAAAAGTTGAGGGAATACCAAAGTTATTATAATTCATCCTGAGGGAAACATGAATATCTGTACCAAATTTCATGGCAATCCGTCCAATATCTGTTGAGACAGTTTGGGATTACCAAAATTAGGATTTGTCCTCTAGACACCATGAATGTCTGAACCAAATTTTATGGCAATCCATTCAGTCTGAATCAAAGTGGTGGACTGACCAACCGACATGCTTTACCATCCCTAGAACCATGCCACTAGCATGGCTAAAAACATGGCTAAAAACATGGCTAAGAACATGTTCCCTCATCAAAATAATACATTTTGCAGACTGAGCAGCCTTAGTGAAGGTCTGCGCTTGTTACATATATCCCATCCATTCAAGAATGAAATAAATAAACAAAATGGCCATTCCATTTAGTCACTAATAGGATATTTCACCCAGCTTCTCTGAAAGGAAGTAATGAAGCCCCTCCGGTGAACTGTGTGAACTGACAGCACAGAGATACACTCCATTGTCACTTGGTTCCACATTTTTCACTGACAGATCCACTCTCACTCACAGTCGTGTTGGCTGAGTACTTGTACTGGCTAAAGTTCCCAAGGTCAGGCTGGCTGGAAGGCACCGTGTGGACGATCAGCTTCATACTCTCCCCTGGTAACTGCTGAAACCAGTACTTGTTATAGTAACTGGCATGCCGAGAGTGACTGCAGTTCATCTGAGCAGAGTGACCCCTCTCCACCAGTAAGCCTGGTGTCTGTTGGAGTCTCTTAGTCCATGTTACACCTAGAATCAAGCAAGAAAAAAAGCTGAGGTGTTAACAGTAAATGCTCCCTTTTGGAAATAAAGAATTATTTGTATATAACAGATAATAAACCACACAAGTTTTAGAGTCACATGGAGTTTTACAATAAATAAATAAAACCTTTGGGATAAAACTACCTGCAGTACAGAGCAGAGAAACAGCGCAGATGATGGTTATCCTCTCATTCATTCATGCTTATCCTCTCAGGATTAACCTCATCAACATCTATCGGTGGCCAAAAATGTCACCTTTTAATATACTATTCCAGAGTGAGCCTAATAGATTTTATTATTTAATGTTATTACATTCAGTGTCTTGCTGTGTCATCATTTGAAATCAGCATTTTGAATGAAATAACATGATGTTGAAGTAGTACTGGTTTTGCTGTCTATTGCATTAAAAAACACCAACCACAGAAACAGGTGCTTAAAGGCTTAAAGGTGTTTAATGTCTATGCAAAGTAAAACTTTATTCATGACAGTATACCCTAACATGCACTTTAAAACGTCAGTTGACCCAAATTACAGAAAGTCATTTTTAGCCATGCTAGTGGCATTGCTCTAAGGGGGGCAATGTCCGTTGGTTGGTCTGTCCCCAGAGGAAGATCCCCCACCAGCAAGTCAAAGTTTTCACTTATCCTGTGTAAGTATCTTAACATCTATTATATGGATTGGCACAAAATTGTGTACAGACATGAATGATTCCCAGAGGATGAATTCTAATGACTTTTGTGATCCCCTGACTTTTAGCAGAAGGTTGACATTTGTGGTTTTGAGTGATTGGATGGATTGCCATAACATTTGGTATGTCCCCCTCAGGATGACTTGTAATAACTCGATCCTCTGACCTTTCCTAGAGCACCATCATCAGGTCAAAATGTGAATTTGTCCAATACTTTGGTTTATGACCAAATGTATGCAAAACTAGTAACATTACCATCATCCTCAGCTGTAGTTTGTGTGTACTTTTGTGCTAATAAGCAAATGTTGGCATGCTAACACGCTAAACTAAGAAGGTGAACATGGTAAAATATATACCTGCTAAACATTAGCATGTTAGCACTGACTGAGCAGCACTGTGAGCCACCACTGGTAAGTGATAAAATATGCTTTCTTTTTTTGTAATTTGGTTGAACCCTTTAGAGTGCTTTAAAAACCACAGTACCTTTATATGTACATCTCCATCTCATTTTTTTTTATCTGCTTTTACCTGACCTCACCTCATCAACATCCCTCTGATGTTATCTCTCTGATGTTTAACTAAAGTCAACTGCTGAGTCCCACTTGCCTGCAGTGGGGTTTCCTCTCTGCAAACAGAGCGTCCTCTGTGTCTGAAATCGGAGAGGTCAGCATTCCTCTGCCCAGGCCTCAAATAAAGACCCAAATTGTTGGCAGAAATAATCCAGATCCCCGCTGGGAGTGCAAACCTATCCGCTGTTCCTGGGTAGCTGCCTCCCTCAAGGTGGACAATCAGTGTCTTTGTGAAGGCGAGCTGATGCCAACAGGCTGAGCCCGGAGCAGGTCCACCAGGCAGCTCTCAGTCCTGCTGCCTGAGCCGTGCAGATGGTCTGCATCGCTGTGGAAACACTGGATTATTTTGGACAAATATCATCATCATCAGTGGTGGATTATCAGAGCTACACCTGTGTTTTCTTGGTGGATTATTTTCTTCATTTTCAAATTGGTTTTAATGGCCTGGATAAAACATCACCAGCTCTTTGGGACTGCCTGACAACAACAACGAGTCTCCACCAACTGAGAGGTAGGCCAGAGTTATTCCTCTTTTCTGACCCAGATATAGTACATGCTGCCCAGTTCAGAGCCACATTTATTTAGCTGCTTTTGTTATGTGGGCTACATTTTCAGGCCACAGCTTGGAACAAGACATTCTTTGACTTATCACTCTGGGAAACAATGATGAGGTTTTAAATTTTCAAGAAAAAGATAAAGAATGTCACAGCGCTGCTTCAGAGTGTTTCCCAATCTATCCTGAGCTTTTAAGCAAACAGGGACCCCCCAACCAAAGAATCTGCTACGGCCCAACAGACCATCGTCCAGTTTTGTTTTGCATGCTCAGTTGCATCTTTTTCTCTTCCCACACACTCACTGTCTCAGTTAGGATCGGCCCTTTCAAGAGGTATAGATTGAACAAGAGAGAGAGAAAATAACATTTCTGAGATTTTCCTTTAATCTTGTTTCCTCAATCCAGGGGGGGGGCAGACAGCGAGTCAGTCAGGGAATTAGGCAGGATTCAATGTTAGACCACTTAACATGCTTTATTTCAGCATTCAAAATAATTAAAAACATCTCAATTTATTATACATATACAAAATAGGTACAGATCCTTGTGGTGTTTTTCCCCCATGGGTGTGTCTGTCTGCCTTCTCTCACAAACTCTTTGCTGATGGCTCTCTTATTGTCCATTTTAAAAATCTCACTTTGATTCCAATTTTTTTTGAGAAAATTCACCCTTTGCACAAGAAAACAAGAAACAAACTACAACAGATGTGTGGATGAAGGGGTGGAGAAGAATTTGGATGACAGAAAGCTGAGGGGGTTCAAAACAAAAAAAACAGTGGGACGAAGAGAAGAGATACGGATCCACTTTTCACTTGAGCTCTGAGCTACAGTTGACTGCCAGCACTGCCAAGGCTGGAAATAGAAGAAGTCTGTCTCATCCTGGACACCAAGATTTAAAGCTGTGGTTTCATTTTAGCACCAAGAGGGCTCTGCCACGCCAGAGTGACCGTAACACTACAGAACAGTATAGCCATACCGCACAGGCCAGGAGACCTCAAAGAAAGAATAGCACCTTAAGTTTTCGCTGTTTCTGCTTCTGCTAAAGTGTCAGTAAACCTCGACTACCCCACCGACTGCCACAACTATTGCAGGCTTCACTTCAAAAACACTGGGCCCTTTTTTTTACAGCTGGAATTCCTTGCTTTTCTGAGGTAGCCATAGGATTTTTTTTCTTACAAAAAAGAGGTTTAAACCCATGTTTCTCTGCTTGTGGTTTTAATGTGACTTTTCTTAAAAAAAAAAAAAAAAGGGTAAAATTGAAAGGAACAAACAAGAAAGCAACCACAACAACAAACATCACAACAGCTACAGCTACATCATCAGCGGATGAGGAGGTGGGAGTTGTCAGTGTTGTCTGGGGCAGGTGGAGGGGGGGGCAGAACAACAGAGACAAACATGGCTGTCAGTTTCACCGTTTATTCATCAACACCTGAAACGTGGTACAAAGCAATTGGGTTCTGTCTGTTGGGACTGTCCTTTCATTCCTCTCACCGCAGTGGTGTATAAAAATACAAAAGTCACCTGTGTGTTTCTGTTGGTTTCTGTAAACTCCAGAGAGGCCTGGTTTGGCTGGATGAAGAGGGGAAGTAAATTTTTACACTTTACAGAAGCATATATTATTTTCTTGTTGCCAGTGAAACAAAATGTCTTCTCTACAGGATCCTTGGTGTTGGTGATGGTAAAAAAAACAAAAAAATAAGAGTCAGAAACAAAAAAAAGTAGTGGTCCCAAACACGACGATGCAGACTCCGCCACATCGCCGCCATCTTGTTGAAGTGCAGGTTTTAGGCAAAGCGGACCATCGGAACAACAGCCGAATGGAAACTCGTAGAATCACGAGCGAGGGGTCGGATTTTTCAGAAAAATGGCATTAGAGAAATGTTTTGGTGGGGTTTTTTTAGAGAGAGATGACTGCTAGAAAAAATAAAACACACACACGCACACAACAACAATTTCAAGTCCAGATTTCTCTTTTTACAAGAAACAGACAGGTCCAACTTCAAGGCCGAACTCTTGGTCTGGAGCACCAACGTCCATAGGAGCGATATCAATGATGGGCAGGCGAGATGTTTTCGATGTCTTGTAGTCGATGATTGTCTTGCCCCATGTACCGGTGTGTGACTGGAGGGAGAGAAGAAGAAAGGAGAGTTAGAGTCAAAATGAAAGATGGCTGTTGCACAGTTAACACTGGAAACTTCAAACTTTCTCCAATTTTGCCTGAACTTTTGTAGAAAGCACATGAACCGCAAGACTAGCTACAGTAGCTAGCATGCATGTTTGATGTCTGATGTGCTCCTTCATGTCTTTGCTATCTGACTCAATATCACTGAGGGTTTACCATCAGGGAGTGTATATGCCTGCTGTGACCTCCTTGCTAATGGTTATTCCTAACTTTGCAGGTTATCATCTGAAGCTTATTTAGCTGTCAGTGAGATTGGGAAGAGAGTATCGACTAAAGTTTCCTCACCGTGCATCCATCCTCCAGGACGCTGTAGGTAAAGCGGCTGTTGCCCTCGGCTCTGATCTCAATCTCGTTGGAGCCCTGGAGGAGCAGGGCCTTCTTGAGGTTGCCGGCGGTGGCGTCCATGTAGGCAACGCTGTTCTTGCAGTGGTAGGTGATGTTCTGGGATGCCTCGGTGGACATGAGACGCAGGAAGGTCAGCTGGATGTTGACGTCTTCTGGCAGAGAGCCCTCGCTGCCATACTCAAACTGTGTAGGAAAGAGGAGGGGAGGGGAGAAGTTACTGACTGAACTGTGAGGGGAGAGGAGGGATCAGAAGTTGAGAGGTAAAACGGAGTTGAGGAATAGTTGAGAAAACAAGAAGAAGTGGAATTGAGAGGAGAGGAGGGGTTGAGGAAGGAGGAACTGAGATGGAACCTTGAAGAGAAGGCAGGTAGGGATGGATTTGGATGCTGAAACTGAATGAAAAGTTAGTGAATGGAACTGTAAAGAGTAGCACGTCAGAAGGAGGAGGTTAAAGAGAAACTGAAGAAACAGAGAGGAGATGGGAGCAAGGAGTGAGGAAGTGCTCCTTGGGGTTTAGCATGTTTACCTGGAAGCCGTCGGTCATAGCCTCGCCGAACCAGACGTGCTTCTTCTCCTTGATGTTTTTGCTGATGTACCAGTTCTTCTGGGCGACCTCACGCTGAGTTGGGGATACACAGGTCTCTCCGGTCTCCATGTTGCAGTAGACCTTGATGGCGTCCTGAGTGCAGCCCTGGTCAGGGTCAATCCAGTACTCGCCTGGAGAACGAGGAGTTTGGAGAGGAAAAGATCAGTATAGTCGGATATTTGTCTTCCAGGCAGATCCTCCAATCCTAAATCTGGCAAGTGCCTTAATGCTGTCCTAAATGCTGCCATCTACCATTATCCACTCATTCCACTTCCTCTAAATGCCTATACTTACCACTCTTCCAGTCAGGATGGCACATCTTGAGGTCACGGCAGGTTCTGGCTGGGTTCTTGCGTGTTCCGTCGGGGCTGCGGATCTGCTCAATCTGCTGGCTCAGGCTCTTGAGGGTGCCGTCCACCTCCAGGTCGCGGTCACGGAGAACATTAGCGTCATCAGCGCGGAACATGCGGAAGGGATCGGGGGCCTTCTCCTGAGGCTGGGCAATGAAGCCGAGGTCGAATCCGCCGCCAGGGGCACCTGGTGCTCCAGGGGGTCCAGGAGGTCCAGGAGGACCCTGAGAGATGAGAAGGGGAAAAGGAGGAAGAGAAGAAGTTGGTTATTCCATTGCTATTAGAGGCTTTGTGGTGTTCCTAGAAAATCACAACCTCTATATTCCCTCAGTTAGGAGACACTAAATAAATAGACAGATGAATGGATGAATAGATAGATGATTAGACTTACAGCAGGTCCCATCTCTCCAGAACGTCCACGAGGTCCAGGAGGTCCAGTGGGTCCAGGCAGGCCAGTCATACCGTCCTTACCAGCAGAACCAGCAGATCCAGAGGGGCCCTACAAACAGCATAAAGGGAAACCTTAAAGTCCCTCCAAACACTCTGAGACATGTAAAACAGCAAATATTAAAATGCAAAACATATAAAACTGCTTCAAGCACTTAAAGATTGTGTGGTGTGTTAACTCACTCTAGGTCCAGCGGGTCCAGCAGCACCAGCGGGTCCCTGCTCTCCACTAGGTCCCTATGGGTTCACAAACAAAAACAGGAGTTATAGGGAGAAATAAAGTGTGTATATTGTATGCGTTGTTTGTATATGTGTAGGTGTAAGTGTAAAGTGACATACAGCAGGTCCAGGAGGTCCCTGCATGCCAGTGAATCCTCTGTGTCCCTTCATGCCTCTCTCTCCAGCCTCTCCAGTCTCTCCCTTGTCTCCGCGAAGTCCAGCAGGTCCCTGTTAGGAGGAAGAAGGGGATGGACAGTGTTGTTTTGCCTTCCTCTGCACGCTCTTCCATCTATTGTAGTGGTCTATTAATGGTGCTGATATTTTTACTTACAGCAGGGCCACGAGGTCCAGCAGGGCCAGCAGAGCCAGCAGGGCCAGCAGGTCCCTGAAACATACAAAAATCTGTTTGATGTAGAGGCAGGTTGCAGTGAAACACAATCTAGTATGTTCTCACCTACAGTGGCTAATTTTCATTAACATGTACTGAAGTTAGATCTTTTCATTAAAAGACAATGACTAAACTGAAAAATGGTTTTGTCACGCACAGTCTCTCCACGGTCACCAGTCTTTCCGGCGGGTCCGACGGGTCCAGGGGCACCAGAGGGTCCAGGGGCACCAGGGGCTCCAGAAGGACCACTCTCTCCACGGTCTCCCTGAAACACAAACACAAAATCATTTTATTTCACCAACTTTAATCTCTGTATTTTATTACCATGGCCTGTCCAGTCCTATGTTCAAGCAATTTAAAGGGTTGCCATGGTGAAAAAGGCTCAGATAAAACCAAATATCTGTCCTCCAGATCTCATAGATCTTTGGCTATTGATTTTTGCCCAAAGAAACTTTAGATATACATATAGATTTGGTGAAACTGGCCACTGTCTAGGCTATAAAAGATAAAATAGTTGCAGGCGGTAAAACTATGCCCTCTGGTGGCTATATTGGAGGTCATTAGCTCTGACAACAGCTGATGATGGTGTTTCTAAACATGTCAACAGGCATGGATTTTGTGTGATAATGGCAGCTAAATGACCTTGCAGGCTGCTGTAGCTATTGCTTCTTTCTTTTCATTTGGACTCACCTTGGCTCCAGGAGCTCCATCACGACCAGCTGCTCCCTCATTACCGGGGGTTCCCTAAAACAAAAACACAAAGCAGGTTAACTGATTAGGAAACACCTACAGGGTTGACTTATACACACACCAGTATACAAAAGGCAGACAGATAGCCTTAGTGTACAGGTATGACTGTTCCTTTATACCTCACGTCCAGGCTCGCCAGGGGCTCCAGCCAGTCCAGGGGGTCCCATGGGTCCGGGAGGTCCGCGCTCACCATTGGGACCAGAAGGTCCCTGCTTTCCGGACTCTCCCTGTGGGTGACACAGCCACAGTCAGTCCAGTCATAATAACCTAAGTTACTTTTCTAATTGATTAAAGCTTATCTGGGCTTGCTCAGTGTTGCAGATGTCAAGACAGCAAGACAAGAAGTTACTAATTAAATTTACTTTATACAACTTTAAAATCACTTATTTTCCTGAATATAAGTTTGTTATGTGAGGATAAACTTTAGAAGCTTTGCTTCCTGCTTGCTGGAGGCTACACAGCATTGCAGCCAGGTGAGTTGAGAGTTTTCACTGAACTAGAGTTGAATGGTGTTTCCCAATCATCGGCAGTGGTTTTGTTGTCATTGTCACATCCTCAAGGGGTTGTTGATCACTTAATATTTAAGGATTTGGAGTCATGTTTGGTTCTAAACATCATATCAGCTGGTTAAAGATGTTTGGGTATTCTGGTTCCATCAGATCCACTGTGCAGTTTGTAGTTTTGTAGAGTAACAATTGAAACTTACAGAAGGTCCGGGCATGCCAGGGAAACCTCTCTCTCCTCTCTGTCCAGGCAGACCAACAATACCACGCTGTCCAGCAATACCCTGAGGTCCAGGCAGACCAGGGCTACCCTGCAGGGGGCAACAGAGAGACAAAGAGAACATGGTTAGACATCAAGGTGTAGGTTAGCAAAAACTGACACCAAGCAACACCTAAACAAGGTCTGCGTGTTGTCAGTGAAATTGTGGAGATTTAATTAATTCAGTACTACTACTTAAAAGGATAATTTAGCTGGTATCAATCATTTATTGGCAACCAATCATTTGGTTCTATAATAGACTGAGATAGAAGGGGCTCCTTCCATCAGCATTCCAGTTTGTTCTAAGGGTTTTGTGTAGAATAACTTACGGAAGCACCATCAGCACCAGGGCTACCCTTCTCTCCAGTAACTCCTGGGGGTCCAGCAGCACCAATCTCACCAGGGCGACCAGCAGGTCCAGTCTCACCACGGTTTCCTTTGGGTCCCTCCTTGCCACCTGGTCCAGAGGGTCCGGGAGGTCCAGGGTTGCCCTATAGGGGGAATAAAACACTGCTGAAAACCATCCTGGAAGTTGAGCCCTGCCACAGGAACAAGAAGTGCTAATAACATTAGAAAAAGACTTACAGAGGGGCCAGGAGGTCCAACTCTGCCAGCAGCACCAGGGAAGCCAGTAGCACCCTAGGGAGACAGATAGAGCAGTCAGTACAAACAATAAAAAAACAAAGATGAATCATAAACAATTGGCTTTTTGCAATACAAGTAAAACATCTGAAAGAGCTCTCAGCTCTTACAAGCACTGCCAGTATGGCCAGGGCACCTGTCACCTCTGACCTCTACACTATTGCTTCTGATGCTCCTGATCTAAGAAGTGAAGCTGAAATCAGGCAGGTTGGCATTGAAGTAAAGGTAATAGAGGAAGAGAAGGACAGAGTTGAAGAAGAGTGGTGACTTACAGGAGGTCCAGCGGGTCCACGGGCTCCCTTGGCGCCAGTGTTTCCAACGGGACCCTGAAAGGACACAACACACAACATGTGAGAACCAGTAGCAGGCAATGTAGCCATAGAGACTTCAGATGTTTACTCTAAATTATGGGATTTACTGTACTATAATGAGTTGTGAATGTATGAGTTTTACAAACCTGAGGTCCAGGGGCACCAGTGGCTCCAGCAGGGCCGGGGAGACCAGCTTCTCCCTTAGCACCAGTATCTCCAGCCTCTCCCTTAGCACCAGGCTGTCCATCAGCACCCTGTGGTGGAATGATCGTGGATGGAGAGAGAAACAAATGATTTCTCAGTAACTTCTGTGTTGAAGCTTCAAGCAAAAAAAAAAAAAACAGTTGGTGAGAGAAACCGGGACATTCATGACGTAGCGACTTACAGGAGGTCCAGCGAATCCAGCAGGTCCAGGTGGTCCGGCCTCTCCACGCTCACCCTGAGGAACAGATGGAGTCAGCCAAGGATTTCAAGATTTAAGGGTCAATCAGCTAGGGAACTTTGAGCTGAAGCTTCATCTTCTGTTCCTGAGAACAGACAGACCAACAGACAGGTACTTACAGGGCCTCCGCGGGCTCCAGAGGGTCCGACAGGTCCAGGGGCGCCAGGCTCTCCCTTGTCTCCGGTGGCTCCAGCAGGTCCGGGAAGTCCAATTGGTCCAGTCAAACCACGGGGACCATCCTTACCAGGAGCTCCATCAGTACCCTTGCCTCCTTGGTCACCCTGGATGTAGAGGGAGAGTGAGATATACAAGGGGTGATCATACATCAGATCCTGTAATACTGGGAGCACTCTGCAGGTGGAGCCACAGCTGGTTAATAATTACTGTTAATAAAATGATGTAGAGTATGCCAGTGGTGTGATGGTGATAATTCATGCCTGAAATACTGGGAAGCTACTGTGGATGGTGGTGATGGCTTTTAACTGGTCAGACTCATCATAGTGGAAGACTTGATCAGTGTTTTTGTTGCATTAGCGCATTAGATCTCTGACGATCCTGGAAGTGTTCTGTGAGTCGTGCCACTCACTAGTGTACATCAGTAGTAACTAGTTACACCCCATCCTTTATACTGGAACTAGTGGGAGTACTAGGAATACTGTTGTGGTGACTCACTCTGTCTCCCCTCAGTCCTGGAAGACCAGCGGCACCGCGCTCACCAGGCATTCCCTGCAGGCCAGGAGGACCCTGGGCTCCAGGATTACCGGGGGCTCCAGCATCTCCCTAAGGAAGAGGGGAAGAAAAATGATTAGAGGAAAGAAGAAGTTTCAGTCAAATAGTAGAAAATGCTACTTCACAGGCCACCAAGTTCTTTCTTTCATGTCTCCCGGGCTTTACCTTAGCACCATCGTTTCCAGCAGCTCCGGGGGATCCACGGGCACCAGCGGGTCCAGCAGGGCCAGGTGCACCACGCTCACCAGGGAATCCTCTGTCACCCTGAGGGGAAGGGGTGGCAGAGAGTTAGGTAAGTTGAAGTGGAAGTGCAAGAGTGGTCAAAGAAATCATGAGGATCTATCTGATTGTGGATGATTTATCTATAAGGTCGATGATATTCCCCAAAGGGACGAACTAATGTGAGGTGGACAGCTTTCATCCCAAAACACTACACTATTTGTTTTAGAGATACTTCTCAATACAGAAATTTCAAAACAGATTTGTTGAGAGTATGGCTCTCGGTTTTTACAAAAGGCCTTTCCTCGAGTATCCATATTGGAGGTTTTTAGACAATGTAAGCTTAAAATTAGCCATGCTATCTGCACAACTAACAAACATCCCCTTAACATTAACATTAAAATTAACATTAACATCATTCTTTTATTAGCTAGCTTTAGCCTGTTAGCATTGACATCAATGTCTTTGCCAGATGAACCTGCAGGCTAGTTGGTAAGCTAACGGTTAGTTCATTTAAATGAGCTGACTCTTTTCAAGCTTCAGCTTGGAGTGTTTTTGACTACAAACAAGCAAAAGTCAAGCCAGTTCACTGTCTAACAGTAACCTACGTTTGGAGCCAAAAATAGCTTCACTTTAACTGCAAACATTACTGAATCAATTTCTAGCAACAACAACACAACTCTCCGATGATCCTTCATTAATGGATGCTGCTGGGAGCTGACTGCTAAGTAACTGTGAATATGATGATGATGTTGAGGAGTGTCTTACTCTAGCTCCTGCAGGTCCTGTGGTTCCAGCCTCACCGGGCAGACCCTAGATAGACAGAGAGGCAATTAATGCATTAATTTGCGAGAAAGTATCAATTTGATCAATTATCTAAGTCAATTATATCTCAGTCAGTACCTGCTCTCCAGGCTTGCCAGTCTCACCAACAGCTCCCTGGGGTCCTGGAAGACCCTGGAATCCAGGACCTCCGGCAGGTCCCTGTTCTCCTCTCTCACCAGCAGGACCCTGAAGATGAGCAAGAGAAGGACTGTTAGAGCTAACAGAAGTGACCAGAAGTAAGGCATTGTGTGGGTATGACTTGTTGTAAGTAGCTGCATGTGCAGTTTTAAGTATTTTGTAGTGAGAGACCATCAGGTTTATGAGGGGTACTGCAATTGAGCCGGATGATAATGTGGACATGTGTGTGTGTGGTTGTGTGCGTTTTACTTACAGCAGGTCCAGAGGGACCTTGAGCACCAACGTCACCGTCCTTTCCAGGGGCACCCTGGGTAGAAAGATGGCAGGCTTTAAAGACACACAGGTTCTAGCTTTTAAGCATTACAGGAAAACAGTAGAGTGCAAGAGATTCAAAAAGTAGCATAGTGTAGACAACTTACAGCAGGGCCAGTGGGTCCCATTACTCCTCTCTCACCAGACTTTCCAGCCTCACCCTACAGACACGAGTAGAAAAGCACTATTACCAGAGATGTGGGGACCATTTTAGTGGCCTACTTCTCAGTAACCCACTGACTAAAATATTCATAAACATACGATTGAAGATACTGTGTAGTAGTTGAGACACATTACTCACAGCAGCTCCCTTGGGTCCAGGGAATCCCATGACTCCAGGCTGGCCTCTAGCTCCAACGGGGCCAGGGGGTCCAGGGCGGCCATCTTGTCCAGCGGCTCCCTGGTAAGGAGGATTAATTAAGGATTGACTTAAATAAACACATAATGTAGGTGATGAGATCAAGATCAAATTTATTATATTGAACATGCACTTACAGCAGGTCCCGTCTTGCCATCAGGTCCAGGGCTGCCAGGGCTGCCAGTCATACCCTACAGGTAGAGGTCAGAGGTCAGACAAGGGCATGTGCAGTGAATAAATGATGTTGCTGACAATTATGTGATAGACAGTTAGAAATCTCACCTTAGCTCCAGGCAAACCGGGCTCACCGGTGCGGCCAGGCTCACCAGTGGCACCTTTAGGTCCAACAACACCAGGACCACCGCGCTCACCAGTGGCACCCTATAATGGGGAAGAAAGAGGGAAAAAAAGTAGAAAGGCGAAGATTAGTTTAACTGAAAAACTCATCTGAAGTATCTCAATGCTTGTAAGTGAAATGGAAGGACATAACAAATGTGTGTGTGTTTTACTCACTTTGGGTCCAGCAGAGCCATCAGAACCAGGGAAACCACGACCACCAGGGGCACCCTGTAGAGAGAATCAAGCACACCTTGCTTAGCTCTATGACCAAAGGCCAACACTGTTACATCTAGACAGACATGGCCTATTACCATGATCTTAACATGTCCTGTCCTTTACCATGAAGTCAGTACATGGCAACACTGTGATGTATGCTCAGGTGTATTCTGGAGAGAAATTCAAATTTCACTCTACCTGAGTTAAATGCTACTGTGTTGTCTAAACTGTTTGCAAATGTCAGTTGTTTTTATTTTTGAATAGTTACAAAACAATCAAAATGCCATAAGATTGCCAAAAACACTTTGAGGCATGATGCATTGTGGTCCAGATCAGGAAGACTCAAGAAGCAGGTGTCACCTGTGACATGACCACCACCCGGTGGCAGCATGAGATTCTAAAACCACACGTGTAGATCTACTGTGTTCATATTCTATTCTATAATGTTTCAACCCTTTTTTGTCCATCCATCATGCACAGTATGTCACATACTGTATCAGAAATAGTTTTTCCAAATATTTGGAAATGATGCTCTGTCCCTAGATTTAGAGTTCTACTTGTTCTGGCCTGAAGGGGGCACTAGAGAGTTTGTTTACATGGTCCTGATGAGTCAGGAGGATGTCTGCATCATTTGTGGCCTACACTAATGTACGCTTGTATTATGTGGGTAGGTAATATTTTGACCTTTTCCCTCATTAGTGTTTTCCTAGCAGGGGAAGAATGTTTCATCATATTTGCACTGACCAGCAAAAAGTGGATTGTTCTTGTTTTGTTATTTTAACCATATCTGTTAAGTCTGTAGCTGCACAAAATTGACTCAGTTAAAAGTGGCCTAGCTGCCTTAAAATGGTAATTTAAGCAGATAACAATAACATAAATAGATACAATTATATATACAGACTTCAAGCTATTTTTGTCTCTATCACTTACCCTCCTCATTACACTTAATCTTAAAGAATATTATTACACAGTATAATATTGTGAAAATTAGGTGAGATGCATACTCGCTCTCCAGGAGCTCCACGGCCTCCTGCAGCACCAGGCTCTCCTCTGGCTCCTCTCTTGCCCTCCTCACCAGATGGTCCTGAGGGTCCTTGAACTCCTGGAGCACCCTGAAATACACACACACACACGAATGGCATAAGAGACCGAATGTGCGTTCACATTTGTGTGTATACAGAGCTATGCTCCATGCTGATTGTGGTAAACTTTAACTTACAGCCTCTCCCTTGGCACCGGCTTCTCCCTTGGATCCTGGGGCACCAGCCTCACCCTGATGGAAGCAAGCACATTAGCAAACATAAACAAACAACACCAAATAAAAAAATAATTCAACAACAACTAATGTCTGTCACCTAAAACAAATAGACAAACACATGGCAAATCACCAATAACTAGGACAGATCTCAACAACCAATACATGTCCATTACAGGGGACAGATTTCAGAAAATCTTGGTTAGATCTGAGAAAACTTTACTCACAGTGTTACCCTTGGGTCCGGGGGCGCCAGCAGCACCCTGAGGTCCGGGGGGTCCACGGGGTCCGGGGAAACCGGGAGCTCCAGCAACACCAGCAGCACCCTGCAGGGGGCAGCACACAGCCACGACACAGTCACATCATGCTGTACTGCCAGTACTGAGTCTCTCTGGCTATGGTAACTATGAAACACCAGCCTCGGCTGCTTCGTAAGTGCCTTGCTCAAACTTATGAGCCAGGATTCAGGGATTTAAGCCCTCAACCCTGACGTCACTATAAAGTAAATGTGTTGAAAGAGATACTCACAGGGGTTCCCTTAGGTCCGGCGGCTCCATCAGTTCCGGGGTTTCCCTGAGAGGAGAAAGAAGGGAGAAGATTTTTATTAACAAAGCCAGAGGAAAGAAGGTTCTTTTGAATGATGTAGATGCCATTACATCATCATAAAGAAGCAGCCAATAAGGAAGTTTTGCATTCTCTGATGATTATTTTGTCTTAACTTAAAAAATATGTCTGGGCCAAAGACAGTTCCTCTGTGATCTCATCTAGGACCTGAACAGTCCATCATAGAAGGTTATTGTTTGTACTTACAGAAGGTCCGGCGGGGCCAGCGGGTCCGGGGTTACCAGGCTCACCACGGGATCCAGCGGGGCCCTCAGATCCACGAGCACCCTGAGGTCCGGCTTCACCCTGGATAGAGGGGAAACAAAGAACAGGATTCAGTCAGACAACCATGTTCAAACCAAGAGTGAGGCTGTGATCCATCATGGTTGAAGTCTTGCGGAGGTATGAAAAATAATAATAATAATGAAAATACTATTGTTTTTGATGTGAACTGTGTTCAAGTTAAATATGATTAAAACGCCAGCTTAAAGAGCAAGTGTCAGCTTTTAAAACACCACTCCAAAAAGGCTCTGGGAACCAATATCTGTACGAAGCAGCCAACAATGAACCAAAACTAAAGCTGTGTCCCAATTCCACACTACATAGTAATATTATACAGTATTGCTATATACTAATCTTCATATAATATACAGCTTTTACAGTGGATATACAAGAAATTAAATGCAAAAAGTAAATTTACACAAAGTAAATGTTTTTGTTTTTTTTGAAGATTTCATATTTTTTTGTCCTCCCCACTGACAAAATTTCCTTGCAGTTTCTCCAGATGTGAACAACTGCTTTGTGGGCTACTGTAGACCAATCGTGTCCATCAACAGCACACTCAAAAAATAAGCAAATTTAATATCCATAATGTAGGTAATTTTGTCACTTTTCACACACTACTGCATACCCCAAACTTACTTAGATTTAATATATAGTATGGCACATAATGTCTGTGCAGCTTGGATGACCTTTTATGACCCCCACCCCATGTGACCCCTGTTGGGTCAAAGATCAAATTAAAGGTCAACTACCTACAGAGAAATGCATCAAAGCACTGCAACGTCAGGTCAGTAACTTTCTAATGTACGCTGCAACCTCTCTTGAGCAGACAAGAGAAGAGAAGAGACAAGAAGAGAAGAAGAGAAGAGAGAGAAGAAGAAGAGGAAATGGGATATAGCAGAACGATGTGTGGTGTTATTTTGGATGGTAAAAGCTGTGGAAGATTAAGGAAGATGCTGAAAATGAAGGACATTAAAAATGGAGGCTATTGGCGTGGAACATGTTGGGAATAGCTGTACCTTGGCTCCAGGGCCACCAGGGAATCCAGGAGGTCCAGCGGGGCCAGTGGGACCCTGAGAGGAAATAATAAGACAAAAAGATTCAGACAAACGTAGCAGGTCCATCAGGCCAGTGCCACCATGGCTAACACGGAACAATTATTTATAAAATCAGAACTTCAAGTTACTGCATCTTACAAAACACAGAGAAAACGTACTGTACATCTTTACAGAAACTAGAATTTAGGAAATTAATTTAATCTTCAGAGAGTGAAAGACTTACAGGAGGTCCAGCAGCACCAGCAGCACCATCGTTACCACGAGCTCCCTGCAGCACATAGATAAATACAATTGGTTGAACTGTTCATTGACTGACTGTTCGATTACAGTAGTTGTGTGTGTGTGTGTGTGTGTGTGTGTGTGTGTGTGTGTGTGTGTAGACTCACAGCAGCTCCAGAAGCACCAGTGCGGCCTCTCTCACCAGGCAGACCACGAGGTCCCTGAGACAGAAAAAGAGAGAGTCAGCCAGCTATCTGCAAATTGGCATCAATTGGAAGGGAGGGAAAATCCAAGATGGCCACCACCTGGCAGAGATGGGGGGTGGGTGGGTGGGCTTGTTTTACTCACCATAGCACCAGGGATTCCATTCTCACCAGGGGCTCCACTCTCTCCCTAAACAGACATTAACACACAAGCAGGTGAGGTGATGAAAATGATAGAAACTGTAGCATCATTTGTCAATATTAATTTAACTATCCAACGTGGCTGCTACTAGCCAATAAGTAGCCAATATGGCTGCTACTGCTACTATGGCTGCTACTACTGCTAGTTGTTGTAACACTACTGTGCCCACCACAACTAGTACTAATACCAAGACTTACTTAAAGGGTCAGTCCGCGGATTTTACACATACAAGTCAGTTTACTAGTCATAAGGACTACTAGTCATCTTGGCTTGGGCTTGAGGACTACACATTTATAACAGAAAGCCTGTGTTACAAACTGGGTAAGTGGGGTTTGAAAGACATGGGCATTTAACAGGCAGGGCAGGTCCAATGTAAATATGCTATTGGTTGCATTATGGGAAATGTAGGAGCCAGTTTTAGCCAATTTTGGGGACTAAAAGTCAGGATATCTCCGCTCCTGCAGCTTTCTTTTTTTTATCATTCTTTTAAAAATCTGTCTCTTGTGAGTCACTGAACTTAATGGAACTGCAATTCTACTCACTGGAGTACCACATTAATACTATGACTAGTACTTCAACAAGTTCTAGCACTGCTACTACAATCACCATTGCTATTAGCGCCACTGTTACAGCTACTACTTCTATTCCTACTGCCATTGTTAGTGCTGCTACTATTGCAAGTACTACTACCATTACTACTTGCTGCTAATTGTATTAGTAGTTCTGTTACTGCTACTTTTACAACTACTCCTGCTGCTTCTATTATAGTACTACTGAACACCTACTTGGGTGTTCAGAATTGACATTTTTCTACATTGAGACAGAGCCTGAAAGAGTGAGATAACAAATAGGGACAGTCACCTTGGGACCAGCAGGGCCACTGTCTCCCTTAGCACCATCCAGACCACTGAAACCCTACAGAGAAAGAGAGACATACAGATGAAGTACACAGTTAGGAGATGCTATATTGTTGATTTGTAGTTTGTTAAGGGGAGATATAAGCTCTGACTCACTCTGTGTCCCTTGATGCCAGGCAGACCAGGGGTTCCTGGGAAACCACGAGCTCCCTGAGAAAAAGATAAAAGATAGGAGACAAGTTATTATCACAGCTCTGTTTTTGCTTTTGACATTGCATCACTAAGAATTACACTGCCACGGCAGCTTACCTGTGGGCCAGAAGGTCCACGCTCACCAGCGCGACCAGGTTTGCCAGACTCACCCTGAGAGAGAGAGAGAAGGGAATGAATGGATGGAAAAAATCATTCTTAAATCTAAAATGAGATATAGCTGGAAAATATGAGCAGATGCAGTCGACTTACATCCTCTCCGTTCTTTCCAGGGGGGCCGGCGGCGCCACGGGGACCCATGGCACCCTGTAGAGAAAGACAGACACACAAGGTGAGAATGGCGACAGACTACCAAGGTGCAACGAAGGTGAGTATTTGTTTCTATGTTCCTAATACTTACAGAAGGTCCGGCCTCTCCAGGCTCACCAGGGGGACCAGTGAATCCCTGAGGTCCCTGTAGGGGGAGACACATAACCTTACACCACCAGTAGCCTACTGTACAAATATATTGACAACACTTTCAATTAGATTTAAATTCACCCTGGTGTCAAGTTATGGCAGGACTCTCTTTCTGTGACTTGTTATGTAAATCATTTGTGTATATTTGGAGTAAGAATCTCAAAGTTAACGCGCTAGCTTGAATGTTTGAATGACCCTTCCTGGCACCAACAATTCATATTTTAGCGAGAAGCGTGTTGGATGATAAATGCAACGTGCTGTCAAAATACTGTTACACTGGTATTTCTATACAGCCTCTGCAGGTGGGATTCAAGTGTGTTCAGACAGAAAGCCAATTGACTTTTCGCCTCACTTCATTTGTGCCAATCTGACTGCTGTGTTTATTCACCCCAAACAGCCATTGTACCAACTGTAGACGTTAGCTGTAAGCTAGTTAAGCTAGTTGTGTCATTTGTACATTTTTAAATTACTTTTGACAAAAATGTACTATTTCTTTTTAACTAATTCTGCGAAAACAATAATCACGAAAATAATCAGATTAGAAAAGATAGCACTGTGTTAGAGTTGTGTACTTTTTATTAGGAAATGAACTCTAGCGCAGTGAAGGAAAGGAGTGTGTTAGAGTTTGGCACTGGCTTCATGCCAACTGGGAACTGGTAAAGGGTAGTGATGTCATGGTGATGTCATGATGATGTATGAGGTACACATGCTGTCACTGCCCTCTCCTCCTCTATCCTCCCAGCTTCAGCTCTGAAACATTGTGAGTTGAAGAAGGAGGAAGTGGTGTACTTACGCTAGGACCAGGAGATCCAGGGGCTCCACGGGGTCCCATTGGGCCCTTTCAATCAAACAGAGGCAAGGTTAGATACTGCATCACCATGATTGACAGTGAAATGATAATGTGTGTGTATATGTGTGCGTGTGTCCTACCATGGGTCCAGGCACAGGCATGGCAGGAGATTTATCATCGTAGCCACTAGACATCTGAGGGGAGAAGTTCTGGAAAGAGGAAACAGAGATATAAATATTCCAATCCATCTCTCATGTGTGCATATAGTATGAAAAGGTCAATTAAGATTAAACTTTCCATGACAGGAATAAAATACCTTTTCTTTGTTGTTTTGTCCCAGAGTATTTATATATATATACATATACACAGATATATCTATCTATATATATATATCCAGCATAGATTTTGGGCCATCCCAGCCAAAACATCCTTAATTATGTCTCAATCAGATCCTGAAAATTAATGCAGAAGCAACCTCAAACATGTCAGATCAAATATCATAGTGTAGTTTGCTCTTCTCCAGTTGGTTTCTAACAACTGTAAGTGTCCAACTCTGTCTCCTGTTTCCTACTTTGCTCTACCATATCCCAGTTTGGCTCCCTTCCCTTCTCTGTCAGCAGGGGTCATACCACGACCTTTGACCTCATCACTCGTACTATTGGTGATGTAGGATTTGTTGAGCTCAGTGAAGTCTCTTTGGATGCTACTGCTGTTATCTGACCATGGAGAATACGCAATCTGAGCTAACTGTAGGCTAACGCTGGGGCTAACGATGGCTTTAGAGTCTCTGATAGCTTAGTGTGGTCAATTAGAATGGAAGTCTGCTGTTGATAGGTTGTGGTCAGTTAGGATTAAAGTCAATTTTACATTAACATGCTAAATTACATTCAGAGTCTATAGAAATATTGCTTGAGTATGCTAATTTAGGATGGAAGTCAACGGTAAATTTAATCATAGCATGCTACATTAGATTGTGATACTAGCTATATGTGGTAAAGTAGCTTGTTAGCTCAGCGGCTGACTGACAATGAGAGTCATTGGAAATGTTAGTTTGTATAGGATGGAAGTCCACAGTTAACTGAATCATAGCATGCTAAATTAGATTGTGTGTCTTTAGGAATGTTAGCTTAGCATGCTCAGATGTAATACAAGAAGTCTATGTACATAATTGATAAATTCTATACATTCTTAGCATGGTAAATCTAACCATTCTACAATAAACAAATCAACTAATGGATCAGACAAGCGTCCGGGACATCTCTGCCTCCACTCCCTGATCATCTTCCCTAATTCATTTCTGACCCTCCGACCCCAGACTGAAAGCCAAACTTCAAGTCAGAGTCAGTAGTTTTAAGCCAAAACTGGATTCTGTGAGAGATCATTAAGTCAATGAAAAATTTGAGTTTTAGCTGTTAATGTGGACTTCAGTTTCCCCTGTCTGAAGCTGCGCTCACACCCAGCATGCTCTTACTGGTTTATACTGGTCCATTTTGATGCAATTCACCAAAAAAACACAACATAAAGACTTTTGAAAATCTCTTGCTTTTCTAACAGAAGCGCTGAGGTGCTGTTCATTCGGTGTGAGAATGCAATCCAACAAACTACAGGAAACAAATGGAATTATTGGCAGTGGAAGATGAGTGCTGGGAAGCCGAGAAGAACAAAACTGAATAGGGACTAGGAAGTTGTAGTCACTTACATTAGCAGACTGATGTGATGCAACACCTCTGTCCAATAAATTAGCTACACGCATGAGACTTTTGTTTCCAGCCAAGGTCTGCTTAGAACTGGTCAATTTGGACCTAAACGAGTCAAATACAAAAAAAGAAATCCACAACTTACTCCACCGAGGCCGGGGGGTCCAGGGGGGCCGGGAGGTCCAGGCAGTCCAGGCTGGCCGGGGATACCATCGTTACCAGGGGGACCAGGAAGACCCTGCAGATGGGGGGCAATAGAGAGAAAGAGAAAGAAGGGGGTCAGGCTCAAGAGTCAGAATAAGAGGGTCACCTGGATGCAGGGCTCTGATGCTAACACACCCACAGACATCCACCCCAGTCACATGACTGCCTATACTCTTAATACACCATCAGAAGAGATCCTTGTTTATAATATCCTGTGTGTCTTGACAGGCTCACTTGGTCTCTATAGTGATGAAAGCAGCATTAAACCTGGAGGAGATGCAGTTTACTCCCGTACGAGATTGACCAACCAATGATGTGACCATTCAGAAATGGACTGGTAGAGGTCATGTGACATGTGACATCAGGATACAGGAACTGGGTATGAACAATCATTGACCCCTTTGTAGGAAACTACCCGTTGTGTAGTGAATTACATCATCATTACACATTTTTTAAAAATGATTGTAATAAGTACTACATTATAAATAATTATTGCTGAAAACTCATAATTATAAATGATTAGAAGTACCCTCCTCCCAACTCAGCTGTAGGTGAGCTGACCTGCCAAAATTAAATGACCAAAGTGTTTTCAGATCCAACTTGTCAGCTAACCAAAGATAAACATGAAGATCTGTAAAAAATAAATGATTTCATTCTAATCTGAGATTCCATCAATTTAGATAAAAGTGGCATCACCACTGCAAAAGCAATCCCAAACCCATCTGGGGGAGATTTTTCCATAACTCACATAAAGTGAGCATAACATTAACTTTGAGAATACAATCAGTTTTGTTGACATAAAACTGGAGTTTTCTGTCTTAATACTTTAATTGCTAACATTTAAAATAAAAATATAAAAATTAAAATCCCTTCCTTGCAGTTTTCCAACTTTCCTTCAACCAAACTTCCAAGTTTCCACTTCCTGTCCTGCTCCAAACAGCTTCACCCTGCAGTCTGCATGTTCCAACCTGACCTCAGCATGTTTTCAGTCCCTGATCATTTCACTGCTCTCAGTCAGTGCTGAACCCTGTTAAAGCACATTTCTGGCTTTAATTCACTTTGCTGCTTCATAACGATTTCTAGAAATATAGAGATATTGACTTAATTCAGAAGTGGTACCCTTCAGTTACATTTTAAGGAACTATGTGTACAATTCACTTTTGTATTTCGATTTTCTGCATTTAAAATTGATTTTAGCTCATTATGTGTATCTGATGGCTGTAGTTACTTTGCAGGAAAAAATGTTTAAATGGAAAATCTATCATTAAATATGATGCTAAAGTATGACAAATTGCCAGTAAAACCTGATGCCATTTGGACCGGCTAATGTAAACACAGTAGTCCATCAATAATTTGAGTGCTCTTTACTCTGTTTTACTTGTAACACTTCTTTACTTTGAAGTAAGATTTTGAATGCTGGACTGGACTAAAGGACCCGAGTCCTGTTCCCACGTGTGCCTGAACTAAAACACATGTAAACACGTCACATCACGTTTTTTTTTTTTTGTCAGTATAGCTGCTTCCACTCCATCATAAACACACTGGAATCTGCTCAGGGTGCCAGACAGTGAACGCACCACACGTGGCCCTCGGGGGACCAGAAATCAAAAGATTGATAAGGGAATCATAGGAGGAAGAGAGTGTGAACCTACCCTGTCTCCCTTGGGTCCACGCTCTCCCTTGGGTCCCTGTGAGTAAAGAAAAAAAAAGATAGTGTCTCAGTGTATGATAAAACTAAATGATGTAACTGATGTATCAGATTCACTTGATCAGGGTATTAATTAATCAATGACTGTATCTGATCTGATCAATAAAGTGATCTGATCAACTTCATCGCTGAGAATGATCACTCAGCTGACTGTATCTGATCTTGTAGACCAATAAACAATATCTATAGATTCAATTAAAGAATGATCATCTCACACCTGATTATTATATGTCTTAATCATCCATCCATCAATGATCAGTAATCAATATTACAGTCAATACACACATCAAACCGATTAAGTGTCTTTGTCTCACTGAATTATATTGTTTGTGTTATGATGATCATGATAAATACATTGTATGTGAAGGGCTTTCAATAACACTGATTGATTTGATTCAAACCATTTATAACAATCATTTGAATGACTGATGATCAATGAAATAATCAATATTTACCTCAACCTGAGGCTCCTGGAAGCCTGCAGAGAGAGGAGACACAGACAGAGACATAACATTGGATTATGAAAGAAAACACACACCAAAACAAAAAAAAGGATCTTTCCTAATAAATAAAAAATAAATAAATAAATAAATAAATAAAAATAAAAGAATCCTGAAGAGGCAGACTGTCTTACAGCAGCAGGAGGAACATTTGTATCTGATGCTGGGGGAGAATGAGTGTGTGTGTGTGTGTGTGTGTGTGTGAATTTGTGGGGGTAATGTGTGGGTAATAATGTGTTTAGTCATGCTGGAGCCAGCCAAATGTAAAAGAAGTGAGGGAAGGTGTGAGAGACGGATGTGCAAGACCGGAAGTGTTAAAAAAAAGAAAAAAGAAAAAAAGGAAATAAAAAAATGTAATGCAGGCGACATTTGTGATAAAAGAAAATATTGGAGAAAGAATATAAAAAGCAAGTAAAGAAAGAAAGAAGAGGAAAGGAGGTGTAAAGAGATAGAATACCGTCGTCGGGGCAGATGGGGCAGCACTCGTCGTGGGGGATGACGGGGTTGGGGCAGTCTGTTGTGTCCTCGCAGATGACCTCATCGCACATCACCGTGCCGCTGTCGCACACACAGATCTGGCATGGCTCTGGCTTCCACACATCCCGGTCCGCGAACACCTGACCGTCCAGGGTGCAGCTTCCGCCCGTGCCTGAGAGAGAGACAGGTTAGATACCTGAACACACGCGCACTCGCACAGAAATACAAGGGGTCTAGATGAAAGCGAATCGACATGAAACTTCAAAACTGAATGCTGAAAATTGCTAAAATTGGAAGTTGAAAAAAACATTTAAAAAACAAAACTAATTTGATATAAACTTCATTTATCCGCATTAAAATACATATAATATATACATGTTCAGCTTTCATTTCAGTGGTGTTTTGACAAATTTGATTATTTTCTAAAATACCTGTATCGCATTAACCAAAAATTAGAATATAATAATAATAATAATAATGTGTCGTTTTTATATTTTTCACACCATTTGTGCTCTATACAGGCCTATACAGGGAAAAAACATCCTAACAACATCAAGCCGCAGTGGTCGGAAAGATCTGGACAGGAACTGGAGGCCTCAGAATCGGACCAGAAAGAGGACAGGCAGAGGTGACAGAGAGGGCATAAAGGTCAACTCATGCATTACGCACGCAAAGACGCTGGTTACGCGCGGAGCAAACGCGTCTCCGAGTGACTTCATTTCCCTTTAACAATAATAAAAGCTGCTGATCGTTCCTCTGCTCTAACTCAAAGTCACATTTTCCAACCTGAGCTGCTTCACTGCTGCGGATTCCACAGCAAAACTAAACCCAAACTGGGGCTCCTTTTAGGGCTGATACATCTGCCAGCGTGCCAAAGTGCTGAGCTCACAGGGGAAAGCAGCAGCGCTGCAGACCGTCGGCTTGGCAGCAGCTGGTGGAAACACCGTCCGCATGTGTTTGCAATTAAGGAAACCAAAAAAAAAAAAAGTGGAAAGAAGAAGAAGAGGGGGAGGGAAAAAAGGAGGCGGTGTGGGGGGACGTGGCGGCCAGATGTGTCTGAAGGTGCGGAGAGAAGCCTCTGGGTGGCGCTGTGAGACCGTTCAGAGGGTCAAACCACATCTGCTTCAGATAGACAGACAGGCAGGCAGACAGCTGGGTCCTTTCCAGACAAGAGGAACATCTGGAAAAATTGAATTTCAGCTCCTTGGTTCTTGTTTCAAGAGCTGAGCTGACTCTCTTTGTCTTCTTACAGGAGGAAAAAGTTTGTGTCTAAACACCACCAGAGGCCTTTGTCTGAGCTTTTGTGAACTCTGTAACAGAGAGAGGAAGCACGCTCAGGCTGTGGAGGTCAAATGTTTCCAGCAGACAAGACTACGCCTGCTCACCTCCCTCTCCTTCTCTCTCTCTGTTTTCTCCCTATGCGACTCTCTCTCGCTCACCTGGCCAACTCAACACTTGGCTCCAGGCAGTGAATTACTCTGCCACATCAATGAGGCCCATGGAGAACTTTCCCTATCTGCCTCGTGTCTGCTGGAAACCAGTGGAATCTTCGCCGCTGATGACGTGCAAAGGCAATTTTTCCCCCCTCCTCTAGTCTTACATCCATAACTGTAGAGTTTACCACCTTTTCAGGCTGAGATCAACCTTTGGGATGGCAGGCAGCGTAGTTAAGGGTGTCAAATTGATAACATGCCACAGGAGGATCAGGCTTTTCAAGTCATGAAAAATATTTGAAAACTTTTTGGGGGGTTCAAATGGGATAACATGCATTTCTGCTAATCTCTGTTAGAAGCCCTCGCCTGGAGGAAAAGCCTGGAAGACCTGCAGCAACTCGCTCTGCATAGAGAGACATAGACATATACAAGGGGAGGGGGAGAGAGAGGCCTTCTTGAGATGCCCAATGCATTACGTACACCCTGTACTGTGTAAACCACAAGCTGCACAATCTATCTCTCTATCTATCTATCTATCTATGTGGAGACAAAGGAGCAGCACACATCCAAGTTCTTATTTCTAGTTCAAACTTTTTCCTTCCTTCTCTTCTCTGTCTAAGATCTCAGCAGCCGTCCACCCACGTAGAGAAAATCCGCTTTCAAAAGCCAGTAAAAAGAAAAAAAAAAAAAAAGAGGGGATGAGAAGCTCCAGTAAACAGTGATGAAACTTACGGTCGTCCTCGCCCTGCGCTCTAACCAGGAGCACCGCTGCGCTGAGCAGCAGCGCCAGCCGCAAATCCACAAAGCTGAACATGTCTAGATGCCACTAGACATGTAGACTCTTTGAGGCAAGAGAGGAAAAAAGTTGGGGGTGTTTTCTCTTTCTGCTACACTCCACTCATACACGGGTGTTTGGGGCAGGGTCCGCTCGTCTGTTCACAGTCCTCCTGACCCCAGCAGAAAACTCCCTACTGCCTACACTCACTTTCCACCAGGGTTTTTATATGGGAGCCTGAAGAACTGGGAGGTGCTGGGGACTGGACCGATTGGGGACGCACCCTCATTACCCAGCTGCTGCCGCTCACGTTTAGGGAAGACAAGAATGGACCCCTCCTTCAAAGAAAGGAAAAAGAAAAAAAAAAAACAGAAGAAAAGGTCCCTCCTTCCATAAATCCACAGCAGAAGGGTTGGAGTTTGGATCAGAGGAGGAAGGGGGGGCCAAGCAGGAGGAAACCTGATCCTGAAGAGCATCGGAGGGTCGGAGGAGGATCTCCTCCTTTAGCAGCCACGGGTTTCATCCAGATTTTATTCCTGGTTCTGGACTACTTCCTGATTCACTTTGATTTCAGTTGAGTTTTAGACAGCCTCTGGTAGTCTGGCTTCAGTTTTAGGTTTTCAGAGCAGTTGTAGCTCTAGTTAAGGTTTAGTTCACACTCTGATGTCTCAGAACATTACAGTTTTCATCCAGGTTTGCTGTGCTGTAGTTTTGGTTTAAGCTAGGGTCTTTTTTTAAAGAGATTTGGTTGTAGAGTTGTCATAATTGTTCTCCAAAGTGTTTTTATGGTTTTAGCTGTCAGACTGTTAACGTGACTTGTGCCGAACATGGCTGCAGGCGTTTGGTTTAGTTTGTAGGTTTAGCTTAGCTTGCTTTTTTTTCTGTTGCTAACTCAGTTCTGATCAGTGTGGAAGTTTGACCTCATTCTTTGCATTGTCCACATGGCTTTAAATGGACTTGTTTCATGTTTAGGATTGTCATCATGTTACAAACTCTTGCACTAAAACTAAAACTAGAGATAGTTTTAATAATAACTTGTTAGTATGGTTTTCAAGTTTGTGAAATGTCTTCTCCCTCAGACAGAACAATGGACACCATTTTGCCAAACCCATTTATTGGTTAATTTCAAAAAACAACAACAAAAACATGTATTTTACATATATCAGTGTGAAACAAATTTAAACCTACAATAACTGATTTTTTGGCCACTTGGGGGCAGCAGAAACAAGTTGTGTACAAAACATTCACATATCATCACCTTTTAAGTTTATATGGCGAACTTGTTAGCTAACAGTTGCCTATTTACACATCCAGCAGTTACGGAGCAACATTAGCATTCATCAGGAGTCGTGTTTCTGTCCACCTGGCGAATGTAAGGCCAATATTTACTCTCCTTTTAGCTCGTTTTGGGTCTCTGTAGCTGCTAAATGTTCACCAGCTAGTCGCTAACTGAACTTGGTGCCGAACAGGTGTATATTTGGTTTTTAGAGCTGTTTCAGTGAAAACAGGTTCCTGCTGCAGGTGAAAACAGCACTATGAGAGCAATGAGAGTGAACCAAAACAGTAAAATTGTGAGCCTGACAGCTAAACAATGAGCTAAAATTTGTTATAAAGCTCTGTAAAGCTGAGGGGAGCTACAGATTCAGGTGATAATTCTCTGTAGGTGCATCACTACGAGTGACCTCTTTCACATTGTCATTTGATACATTGTTATTATAAAGATATTGATTATAGCTGCTTTAAGGATGATATTCTACTTTGATTAAGGATTGTCACATTGCTCTGTACCTATGGCCTGTGTTTCATTCACCAGCTACATCAGAGTTTGTAGAGCAGCACTGGATCAGCTTTTCATACAGTTTTTAACGTTAGCTTTACTTTCTGTCAAACTGGATCACAAACTTGGTGTGTGGAGTTAGAAAGATGTAGGCGTTTAGCAGGAAGGGAGGGTCTAATGAAAAGATGCTGTCAAGTTGCATGATGGGAATTGTAGGATCCAGCAATTTTGGAGCTTCGCCCATACTAGGGACTGATAGTCAGGATTACTCAGCCTCTGCTGCTTCAATTTAAACATTTCTTTTAAAAATATGTCTTTTGTGAGTCAACCAACTTTATTAAAGTGTAATACTAAATTGCTGGAGTACCCCTTTAATTTTTATTTGACAGTCCATGGGCTATTTGCCGCAAGCCTTTAAACTAAATGACTCCCAGAACTTGTTGAAATGAGTTTGTTAGGGGATTTTTCTTTCAGTGTCATAGGATTGTCCTTCAGACACAACTCAGATTTTGATCAGTGACTCAACAGCGAGTGTCTATAAGAGAACAGCCTTGTTGTGCTTCATTGTGTTGTTGTTAGTTACATACTAGCATGTGAGTTATACCACCTGGTCATGTGACCTGACCCAGGGTGGGCTTGCATTTCTGGCTTTGGAACCAAGTGACTTTCAGCACTGAGTGTTGCAGCTTGACTGGGGACAGTCGTATCAGAGATTCGGGTGTGTTATGCTAGTAGCGGCTAATGAGCCGAGCTGCTAGCCTCAAGCAGAAAAAACAGATTATTTGGCCTTCAAGTTGACCTTATGCTTATGATGGAAGTATTCCAGTTGGTGCAGAGGCTAAACTGGAAGAAACGTGTTATTATATACCTGCAAACTCAGGCTAACGAAAACTCATGTTTATGGTAAAGTGATGTGTGAAAAGTTTCGAAATTATCATCCTCCTGTTTAAACAGATTTGATTGAAATGTATAAAAATATGAACATGAAGGTGCACTGTTATAGGTGCTACTCCTTTAGATAGATAGATAGATAGATAGATAGATAGATAGATAGATAGATAGATAGATAGATAGATAGATAGATAGATAGATAGATGATTGTAAAAAGCTTCACTTCATTTTGTATGAGTGAACCAGATGTTTGCATTTTTTGAGTGAGTGGCTGCAGTCGGCTGAAACTGCCTAAATTGTGGGGTTTGCAGACATTATGATTGTTATTGGCTCTAAATAATAAAAGCCCTTTTTAGCGGCTGCATTTTCCCCCCCAGTCCAAATAAAGGTTTATATTCTCTGCCCCCCCTCCAAAAGGCAGTGACAGCGCCGGGCGGGCTGCAGGTGAGCTGTAATTAAGCAGAAAGCAGACATTATGGAGCAGAAGAGCTGCAGGGAGACGCAGAGCAGCAGCTTTCTGCCATCTGATCCACCAGCAGCAGACACGTTGCACAGTCTGAAGCTCGCCAAGCAAGCCTCTAATTCACTCCTCCTCTCTCTCTCTCTCTCTCTCTCTCTCACACACACACACACACACTCACACTGCAGATACCTTCACATTATCCATGTGTCTGCCTGTTTTTTTTTTTTTTTTTACAGGGAAGAGGATGGAATGCAATCTGTCTTTCAGGAAGAAAGACAGGCAGAAAAGAGGAAGAAAGGGAGGAAAAGCGCCACCTCATCATTCCCCGGTTCAACCTCCAGCTCTGATCGGATCCTTGGAGCGTCACAAAGCAACACACAAACGCACGTACACACACACACACACACACACACACACACACACACACACACACACACACACACACACACACATTTAGCCTTTGTTCCAATGTATCTCTGATGAAAAAAACATATCACTCTCATTTCAGCAGCACACCACAGAGACTTAACTCATGGCTATTCAACAGTATTTTCACTAAGTGGTATATTCAGGCTACAGTATGTGAGCTTACAGTAAGCAGTCTTCCTTTATACATCATAATGACTTCAGTTAAAATGTTTGGTTGAGTTTAGGCACGTTCTGTAAAAGAGTTTAGGCTTATATAAACAGCAAAGTCATAACCTTAAAAACACACCGAAACACTTAAAACACACATATCTTATTCTGTATATTCTTGTAGTACATGTTAGAAAATTGTTTTTAAAATGGTTCTCATGGACAAGCTGCTTCCAAACACTCTTGAGTCGTGCTTTACAGTAAAACAATAACACAATCAATATTGCAGATTGTCATGTACTGTATGTTGCTAATGTTATTGCCAGTGCTAATGCAAACTTTGTCTTTAAATCAATATTTTTTTTATATTAACAATGGATCACATGACTACTTGTGAATGAAAGGGGTCAGTGGTAATGAAGAATCCGCAGCCATTTAGCGCCCTACTCTGTAGCTCCTCTCAACTTTACTGTTTGGTTCACCCTCGCCACTCTAAAATTCCACTGTACGCTTCCTTCTCAGCCCCAAACGGCAGCCTGAAGAGGTTAGTGGAGTATTTAGCGGCTAAAGAGACAGCTATTCCCCTCAGAAGTTGGTGGAGACCAAAAACAGAGCTAGAAGAAGAGTGAATATTGGACTTACATTCATCAGGTGGACAGAAACTGTTTGCAGCTCAAAAGGTGGTGATATGGTAATGTTGTGTTGCTTGTTTCCGCTGCCCCTAAGAGGCCAAGAAAATCAGTTATTGCAGGTTTATTTGTTTTATAAGAATCTAATAAAAATATGTATGCATTTTTGTTAATTGGATTCATCCAGTAAAACTACATTGTTTTGAATTTTTACATCTGCCTAGTGACTAAAGCTGGCTCTATATATTTGACGCAAGGGGTTAACGGGAATCTTGTCATAGATTCGCAGCACCAACATGCAGTTACATTTTTGAGGAGGCACACGTCGGCCAAAGCACAGCCTATGGCGTTGTTTTGGAACCTTCAGAGCAGAAGTATAAATCCAGCTTAAGTCCACCTGCGTAGAATTTTGACATAATTTTCCAGGTGCCAGTCGACCAACATGAAACAAACAACCAACCAAAAAAAAAAAAACCATAATAAATTCACCATCAAAGTAAATTCAAATAATCTAGTCACTATGTAGAACACAGGGTTTTCTCAACAGTGAATATTCATCCCAGTCTAAAACAACATGCACAGGAGGCTGATGACATCGTCACTCTGGTGTTGGTGTATGAATTTGGCACAATCATTTCATCAATTATAATTTCTTTTTTAAATATGGGTTTATAAGCAATTTTGGATTATACCATAACAGAGGCTCTTGAATGTCTTCCATGTTGACATGTGACACAGTGCACAAGTAAAAGGAATCACTTGGGGAACTGAGCACATATTTGATCACACAACCCCACGTTGGCGCCCACAAAAGCACGCATTTCCTGACTGAATTGGAAATGTCCAGTTTCTATACTGTTTGGAATGAACTTAAAAGGTTTTTGCGGAAATGGTGTCAAAAAATCTGTAATTGTAGTCTATGCAGGTTAAAACAGTCAGAAATAAATTAATTTCGTTCAACAGTTCTTTACATATACTAATAAAAAAGCCCAATAAAACAGTGAAAGTTGTGTGTGTTTTCCTTCTGTGCAGTCTGGACCAAATATGTTGTTTTCGTGGAGGTGATGATTGAGCCTTTTTTTTCAGCCTGAAAAATAATGCGACCTAAATTAAAGAGTACAGAATCATGTACATTTTCTCTTTAGCTCTATAAATGTACATAAAGGCTTTGATTCCTAAAAGGTCCTAGCAGACATTGCATGCGCAGAGCTGTCGGTAACTAGTTGTGAGTTGATTGGCTGGTGCAGAATTTCAAGGGGTTTATCTTTAGCATGTCGGAAGGTCACATCAGTTCTTACAAGCAGACCAGTATGTTTGACCCCTGAGGCGAAACTACTCACACACAGAGATCTGCAGAGACACAGTCCGTACATATACGTATGATCTAATTAAAGCACGTTGCAAAGCCATATAGCAATAAAGTCTGAGTGATCAGTGGAGCAAAGAAATCCAGCTCTGTAATTTCCAACGTTTCCCTGGCAGAGCAGAATTGGAGAAAAACCATGGAAATGTTTGGGATTCCTGCACAGGAGGAAGGGAAGAAGAGATTGAAATGATATCAATTATGCATACAGGTCAGATAGGAGGTAGAGAGACATTTAGGTAACAAAAAAATTAAGAAAGTAGGAAAGTATCCTGTTAGTATAACTGTTACTTTAATAAGGGGACTCATTATTATCCAGGACTACCTTGGAAGTAAATGATGGAAAGTGATCTGAGTCTTTAGCAAGCAAATGGTGTAAAAAACTAATAAAAATGTGTCACTCAAAGACTTTAATTCATGGTTATCTGCAGTGAAGTGGTTAGTTCATAATGAAGGAGTCGTCCACAGGTTGTACACGAGCACAAAGTGAGGAGGGGAGCTGGAAATGTTGGCTGAATGTCTTTGAAAAGAAGAAGAGTCAAATTCTTTTTCATGGAAAATCTTTGAGAAGGAAATTGAGGAGGCAGCTGCACATTTTTAAATAATTCTCTTCACAGCCCCAAACACTTATATACCACTTTTACACAGAATTACACAGGATAAAGTAATCCAATAGTAGAAGTATTACAAATGTCATAATAAAGGGTAAGAGACACTGAGAATATGAATTAAAATCAGTGTTCACAGTGCAGCATTGAGAGACCTTTAAAGTGTTGGATGCTACCCATATAAAGAAGTCTGATGGATATTCATGGAAAATAGCCTTAATTGTAATATTTTAAAAGTACCTCTAGTTATTCATTAATAGGAAACTAGTTTGGATTCCACACAAGTATAAGTATCCCATTAATTCTTATTCCTAAAACTGGTGCAATTTAAAGGTGCCATAAGACAAAAAATGAGGGAATGCTGCGCTGTTATACCACCTGTATAAAACGTACAAACACGGAATGGGGGGGGGCATTGTTGTTCTGCCATTAAGCCGGCAGCGGTGGTAGCAACAGAGCCGAATCGACGTCTGTGTAAAATGGGGGAGCTGGCAGGACGGGACAGGGGTGTGACTTTTTGATGACGTGTCATGTGTGCGACCCACCACCAGGGGGTTTGAACAGCAGCAAGCAGCAGTTAGCAGCTAACTCGAAGAAGAAGAAGAAGTTAGCAGCCAACCTACAGCAACGGAAAATGTCAGCGAATTGGGGAGACGCCGAGGTCCAGGAGCTCCTTACCCTCCGAGCGAGCAGGGGATGACATCAACAACGCGTGTGTCATACATCACACTAGACGCCAATGCTGTTGTGTTACCCGTCACGCCAATTTTGCTTCCGGAACGCCAGCGTGCTAGCTAAAACCACACACTTTATTTTCAACTTCTTTCTTATGTGGATCACGCAGCCCCTACACCCAGCCTTGAGAAAGCAAAAAAAAAAAAAAAAATTGCCAAAGTGATTATATGTGTCTGTTCTGTGTACGATGAAGATCAAGTATCGTATATGAGTGAGAAGGTAAGTGAATACATGGGGGTAAAAACACAAATAATTGCATGAGGTAATTGATAGCTGCTGCGGGATGTGAGATGGAAATTATGGCAGACTGTGACATTACATACACATGGTTAAAAGGGTGTTAAAGTGAGGTAAAGTAGATGCTGCAGAGTAATAATATAGAGAGTAATACATAAAAAAGGGAGCAGGGGGTTGTTGTGTGTATTTGTGTGGGCTGGATTAATATTATGAATCTTAGTATTAGAAAGTATAAAATTAACTTTATAATACTTGAATACATTGTTTTTCAGTAGCAAGAAAAGAAGTGAAAACACTTGAATGACACGTACTGACAAACACACACACACACACACACACACACACACACACACAGTCTACAGAGAAGGTGAGAAAAAGGCAGAGAGACAACTGTTAACAAGCTGTGAAGTTGGTTTCACTTTTACCTGTTAATACGTTTGACATCTAGACGTCAACACACACACATACGCACACACACACACACACACACGGAAGTGTTTAGTCTACATCCAGGCCTGTGCACAGTATCAGCAGCGATTCAGCGGGGCTGGATTTGAGACCTATTGGGATGGTTGTTTGTGTATTCGCCTGTCAAGACACAATGATTGTAGTTTCCTGTAGAGTTTTTATACGCACATACTGTATATACACATACACACATACAGATACAGATACGCCCCCCCCTCCGCGTCAATGACAAATGAAATGAAAAATCTGTTACATGTAGGGTCTACTTCTGAATATATTTTAGATAATCTATCTGTATTTTCCTGTTGGTTTTGGGCACATTCTTCTTTCCTTCTCTATATCAACAGCTGTGATCATAAAATGACTGAAGAGATGAAAATCGTGGATGTCCTTAACTGCAGCTATTGAACTTCAGAATTCAAGTTGACAAAAGGAAAGAATTTCAAAAAAGATTCAACCAAGCTGCCAAGTTTAGCCTCTGAAAGCTGAGCTGAACTGTATTTTTGACTAGGAAGTGGCCATTTAGCTATGTACGATGTGAACGCTGCGATGGCATCATCGCCACATCATCGCCACACTAGCATCAGAGCCACAGACCAACATGGGCTGCCACTGAAAAGTGGAAAGGCCACACGAGAGGCTTGGACCTGAATTCAAAGCTATGATCAACACAATACGATTAAGCTCTGTCTCTTACTTATAACTTCCATAGAGTCATTTTGCACAGCAACACTGAACGCTGAAATATATGCACACTCAATGCTGTATGAATAATTCAGCTCATGATTACAGAATGTTTGACACCTGACCTTTGACTCCCATCCTCAAACATCCCAAACCTGTTGCTTACGTGAATGTGTGTGGATTACAGTCATTGAGTCGGGGGATGCTTTGAATATTTTCTCATGTTACCACAGAGTCCCCCCCATTCCTGGCAAATGCACAAATGACACACTTGCTACTTTTTAAAAGGCGGAAGTTAAAAGTGTTTTTTCCTTTAGGCCTCACATTACTCGAGCAACCGTCGCTGTTATTACTGGTACTTCTGTTTCTGTTAGTGATATTACCATCACTGGTGACAGACAGATAAGTGGCTGTGGCTGGATGCCAAAGTACAGCACTGCGGAATACTGCAAGGTCCCTCACAAGACAGTTTCACCTGTTGGTCTCAACAAAGTGGTTAAAAAAATGGTTCACTCTAGCGGCCTTTAGGTTTTTGTCTTTAAATCCATGAAAACTTGTGGGAATTGAACCAACTCATATTTGATGTATGTATATCGAACAGTGCAGGGGAAAATAAAGAAGAAGTAGGAGTTCAGTAAAGAGACCAGAAAAGAGAGTGAACGGGACAAAGAATGTGCAATATTTCAGGACATTGTTTCACTTTGTGTGTGTGTGTGTATACACATACACACACACACACACACACACACACACACACACACAATGTGTGTGCCTGTCAATGTCCTGTCCTGTACCAAAGATAAAAGCAATAAAAAATATATAAAACATTTGAAATATATATATATATATATATATATATATATATATATATATATATATATATATACACCATATAAAATTTTATTTTTTATTGCTTTTATTTTTGGAATAGGACAGGACATTGTTTTACTTTGTGAGACCTTTCGTGTTGTTTACAATACATGTAAATGGTAAACTTCACTTATACAGTGCTTTTCAACCTTAACGGTTCCCAAAGCGCTTTACAGATTGACATCATTCACCCATTCACACACCGATAGCGACGGAGCTGCCATGCAAGGTGCTTGCCTCCATCGAGAGCAACATTCTTGCCCAAGGACTTTGAAGTGGACAGGAGGACCTGGGGATCAGACTGCCAGCCCTGGGATTAATGAAGACCTGCTCTACCTCCTGAGCCACAGCTGACCGATGCAACATCAGTGGTATAGGAAACAAAAAACGAAGACTACAAAATAAATAACATCAATAGTCTAAGGGACATACTGATAGCAGTAATAGTAATAACATGACTAGGAAGAATATCCATGCAACATATGGTAATATTGATTACTATCAGGAGACAACATTAATACTACAGGCTTATCAGTCAGTTTGATATAAGATCCCAAACTGGTGCCTTACTCTTGTTTCTGTTATTCATCCTGTTAAGTATAAACTCATATGAAGCGGTTTTGATCATGGTGTTTGCCCATTCTTTTAATTCTGGAGATTTGGGTGTTTTTTCAGTGTAAGTATTGTCCTATAGCAGCCACTGTGATGCCTATCATGATATGTTGGGCATTTGGGTTCTGTCCCCTGAGATGTTGTTGTCACCCAGCATAACAGAAATTCAGAAGTATTTGATTTGATATGATTGTAATGTGTTGTAAATATTGTTATTTTATATGATCTTGTCACGTGTATGTGAATGTACGCCCCCTGCCACACACCATAGACAGACAACATTAGCGACTAGCTGGTGAACAGTAGCGGAGCATTTAGCAACTTAAGAGCCACATATTTTTCTCAGGAGTTGGTGGAGACCAAAACAGAGCTAAAAGAGAGTGACTATTGAACTTATTGGACAGGTGGGATGATCATGTTGCTCTGTGTGTGCTGGATGTGTAAATAGGCAACTATTAGCTAACAAGTTTTCCATATAAACTTAAATGGTAATGATACGTGAATGTTTTGTTCACAACTTGTTTCTGCTGCCCCCAAATGGCCAAATAATCAGTTATTATAGGTTTAAATTTGTTTCACTCTGATATGTGTAAAATACATGTATATTGTTTTGAAATGAACCAATAAATGGGTTTTGTCAATATGGTGTTCATTTTTCTGTCACAAACTGAAACCCTACAATCAAGTTTTTATTAAAACTATCTCTAGTTTTGGTGCAAGAGTTTGTAACATGATGACAAACATGCAAACATGTTCTCCATGTCAAATCTATAAGAAGATAATATGTCAGTGTCAAAGTGGCCCCACCAAAAAAAATCAATGAATGCAGGTTTAAGGTTTTATGTTTTGAGATTGTCTTGGGACTTCATCAAAGCCACACCTCTTTGTTATAAACTCCACCAAATGTACAAGTACAGTCAGCATTTTTTCATTTGGTTTACATAATGTGGAATCTATTGTTGTCAGTGTGGCTATATCTGCCTGATTAGCATCTTAAACACTTACCGTTGAAACAGCATACACACACACACACACACACACACACACACACACACACACACACACACACACACACAAACTTAAGTGATGGGCGGCTGTCAGTCCAGGTGTTAGTGCTATATGGTTTCTGCTGCTTGTCTTTCAGCAAAGGCAGGTGAAGGGGGAGGTGGGGAGGGTGATGGGGGTGTCCTAAACCTTCATCTTGTGTTCCTCCCAGCTGTTTCCCCCTCCGGGAGCGAGGCTCTTCCTCACTTTTAGTTCCCAACTGTGTCGTTAAAAAAACAGATCGTGCGGAGGCGAGGAGGCGGGTGGAAGAATGTGGAAGGGAGGGATGGATGGAGGGATGACAGCAGGATGCAGAGAGGAGGGATGGAAGAAGAGGAGTGGAGAGGAGGAAAAGATTCAATTGTTTCTCAATAAATCACAGTCACAAATGGAGATGTTTGAACACTTAGCCATGTATTAGAGGTACTTCTAGAATGTCCTAGACCCTCCTCCACCAATCGGATTGGCTGGATGAAATAACCTGTTGTGTAACTCTTCATATCTCCACCTTTCAGATAGGATGAGAGGTGGAAGTGAGGGCTAATATTACAACATGGCATTTTACTATAACAGACTACATTCAGAGCAGATCTGTTTTAGTATAGCATGCCTAAAGAGCTAAATGGGCCTCAAAATCCCTACAATTCACAAAACTACCCAATTAGCACTCTCAAATTAGCTTCCTTTGGGCTCCGAGTCCTTATTGGCTCGTCTTGATAGGAAGTTTACCGACGGGTCCCTCCTTTAAACACTTAAAATTCCTCACAAATATATTTTTATCCTTCTAGTTTGAAGAGAATAATGCAGTACACTGACGGAGAAGCACACTGGCGTGCGTGTGCGTGGGTGTGTGCAGTGTGTAATGAAGGGTTTGGGTTGGGGGAACATAGTGCTGCATATGCATTATGTCCCAGTCACCATCATGAATTTGTGTTTGAACCTTTGATTAACCTTTTTCTTATTAGGATAGTGTAAGAATATCAGCTGCTTCTGTTACCAAATATACTGAATTATATTTGTGCCTCAGTTCTGAGCACACACACATGCACATAAATACATTTATTAAACTCAGATTAGATTTTCCATGTCCTTTTCACTCAAGTTTCCAGTAGGCACTGAGTGGTATAAGTTCAGGAAATTCAGCATATGTATATACACATACATATACATATACAGTATACATACATACATACAGTGTGTGAACTATATCGTGGCTTTCGAGGGAGCTCACTTCTTTTGGGGGGGGGGGGTAGGTGATGTAGCATTAGTGTCTGTTGTCGTCAAAAAGACCCCTCTGATCTCTGATTTTTCAACCATTTTTCTTTTTGACATATCTGTATGCTGACTACATTACAGAGACATGAATAATGGCGATTCGGTGCGCAGACTGAGTGGGACTAAGAAAGTTGTTTTTTTTCTGATCTTTGAGTGAAGTTTATGATCTTGCGCCGCCTCGCTTCGATGGTGATGGCAAGAGCAGCATGCATGCCGGTATCTTTATTAAAGTGAATTTGAGATGAATCACCCTCATGCATGAATCATACAGCAATAATTGTACGCATGATCCATGATGATGACGATGAAGATACAAAAAATAAAAATGCATGGCAGAAATAGCATATTGTCAATATTTTAGAGACCCCCCCAAAAAAAAAAAAAACACATTAAGGTACAGCTGCCGTAAAAGATGATAAACTATCCAGATATAAAACAAGAATATAGTCATGATAAGAATAATACAATGGATGTAAGTAGTATCCAAGCATCAATGTATTGTTCAAGAGCATCACTGCCAAAACATGTACAAATGTACTATGTATTAAGGTTAATAAGATCAAAGAGGTGTGGACACGAAATATTTACATACAAAGCCACACACTTGAAGATATTGGGGAAAAAAAAGATATATGGAACTTTGGGTGTTGCAATGATGCAAAAGTTGGTCTTAAAAGTCTTTAACTCGAGTGATCCTACAACCATGTTATAATAAAAAAAGAATTGTCCTGCAAACAGGACTGGAACAAAGGGGTTTGCATGAGGAGGCATGGTTAAGGTAAGATACCTAAGTTGGTGGTCATGATTTTGGGTTGAGCTCAATGTCTGCAGGGTTCACTGAGTCAGACTGATGAACTGAGCGTGAATAAGCAGGAAAGCATTCAGCACTGTGACAAGAACAGCCTGGTTAAGCGCGATCTTTTCATTGTGAAATTGTATTCATAAAACTTTAATAACACAGTAAGAATCAGTTCATCACATGGAGAAGACACAGACATGACTGCAAGAACAGTAGGGGAGAGGGAGATTATATAGTATATTTATAGTATTTATATAGTTCTCACTTATTTGTATTTTTTTAACTTAACAATTCTTCTGTTCCTGTACACGTTTTTATTTCACACTTGCTTTGGCAATGTAAACGTCTGTTTCTTTCCATGCCAATAAAGCCTCTTTGAACTGAAAAAAAAGCAATTAAATTGAGATTAGAGGAGGGGGAGGAAAGAGGAAGATGAAGCAAGTAGAGAAGGCAGAGGACATGGGAGAGGAGGGTGAAAGGAAAGAAGAAGAAAGCGTATCAAACGACGGGAGGAGGAGAGGAGAGGAAGGAGGGGAGGTGGTGGAGGAAGTAGGAGGATGGCGAAGAGGAGGAAAAGGTAAGAAGGACAAAAAAAAGAAGATGGAGGGGAGAAGAGGACAAGATGAGGATTTAGAGAAGACAAAAGAAGAAGAAAAGGAGATACAAAGCAAGACGGAGTAAGAAAAGGGCGTGTGTGTCCTTGGCTGGAAGGCAGTGTGTTGTCCAAACAGACTGAAATAGAAGCAGTCATTACTCTCTGTACTGACTGACTGTCTGTCTGACTGTCTGTCTGATTGTCCCTCTCTGACTGACTGTCTGTCTGATTGTCTGTCTGATTGTCCCTCTCTGACTGACTGTCTGTCTGATGTCTGTCTGATTGTCCCTCTCTGACTGACTGTCTGACTGACTTTCTGTGCTGTATTCATAAGGTGCTGTGGTCAGTTAGCAGAGAAACAGACTGCAGGGTGGAGCTGCCTTCACTGTAACCACACACACACACACACACACACACACACACACACAATGCCCTCTTGATCTGGATCTGAACTGTTGGCAGTTTCAGTCACAATGCTGCCAGGATGCTGCAACAAGCAAATGCAAGCGAGGCAGTCTTGACTCTAATCACACAACAAGCGGTCACACTTTACTAATGTGGTCCATTCACATGCATGCAAAAGGTGGGAAAGTCTGCATCATATCTGCTAGTCGAGTAAAGTCTCTAGAACAGCTACTAAGTGGACCTTGTGGTGAGACTGTTGTGTCAGTTCTATCAATAGAACCTTTTAGCTTCTCACTAGTTATCCAAGTTCTATAGTTTCTATACACTGTGTGTACGGTGTTAGCTAGCAGCATGGCTCTAGGGATGGCAGTGTTGGTTGGTCAGTCCACGTCTTTCGTCCAGACTGAAATATCTGGACAACACTGAGGTACCCAGAGGATGAATCCTACTGACTTTGGACTCCTGACTTTGAGGCGGCATCTGTGGTTTTGGCTGAAATAAACCATGATTAAAATCACTGACATCACATGTGGTACAGACGTTCATGTCCCCCTAAGCTGCAAATGTTAGCATGCTAACTAAGATGGTGAACATGGTAAATATTACACCTGCTAACATCAATGCTAAATTGTGAGCATGTTAGCATGCTGATGTTAGCATTCAGCTAAAAGCACCATGGCACAAAGCTGTGCCAAAACACAGCCTCACAGAGCCGCTGGCATGGTTGTAGACTCTTAGTCTTGTTCTGGTCTGGTAAGGATAGTTGCCCTGTGTTTCACTGATTGCTTTTTACTTGAGAAATCGATTACAGTAAGTGTGGCTTCATGCTGCTCATTTTGCAGCCCTCACTTCTGTAGCATGACATCATATCCTGCACCGCCCTCATTGGTTGATGAAGTGGAGTAACTACTACTACTTGCATGATTAAGTGTGGCACTGGGTCTCAACATTTTGAAACTTTCGACACAAACGACATTTGAGGCAGATGAAACAATTGTCAAACTTAAACTGAATTTGTCATCACTGCATGCTTTAATGTCTTAAGGTAAATTTGACGGAACTGACGTGAATTTCAATGTCAGAGACTTAACTGGACTAAACTGAGCATCAGCGTATTGAATTAAACTGTAATTAGCTGTACAGTAGCAGCCGCTTTGATGTTGCTCTGCTGTCGACTTTGCACTTCCTCTCAGGTTGTAAAACCCAAATACACAGC
>VMKM01002972.1:0-50939 GCA_008360985.2 Macquaria ambigua
TTCCTGGTTCTTGTCAGTAAACGTGCCGCAGCATTCTGGATCAGCTGGAGAGTCTTAAGGGACTTATTGGGGCAGCCTGATAGTAGAGAGTTGCAATAGTCCAGCCTAGACGTAACAAATGCATGGACTAGTTTTTCTGCATCTATTTGAGACAGGATGTGCCTGATTTTTGCAATGTTACGTAAATGAAAAAAGGCAGTTCTTTAAGTTTGTTTTATGTGGGAGTTAAAGGACATATCCTGATCAAAGATAACTCCAAGATTCCTTACGGTGTCGCTGGAGGCGAGGGCAATGCCATCTAGAGTAACTATATCTTTAGATAATGTGTTTCGAAGGTGTTCGGGGCCAAGTACAATAACTTCAGTTTTGTCTGAGTTTAACATCAGAAGATTGCAGGTCATCCAGGTTTTTATGTCCTTCAGGCATGCTTGAAGTTTAGCTAATTGATTAGTTTCATCTGGCTTGATCGATAAATATAATTGGGTATCATCTGCATAACAATGAAAATGTATGGAGTGCTTCCTAATAATATTGCCCAAAGGAAGCATATACAAGGTGAACAGAATTGGTCCAAGCACAGAACCTTGTGGAACTCCTGTGACTAACTTTGGTGTGCATAGAGGATTCATCATTAACATGTACAAACTGATATCGATCTGATAAATAGGATTTAAACCAGCTTAGTGCGGTGCCTTTAATGCCAATTAAATGTTCTAGTCTCTGTAATAGAATGTGATGGTCAATGGTATCGAATGCAGCACTAAGATCTAGTAAGACAAGTACAGAGACAAGTCCTTTGTCAGATGCAATCAGAAGGTCATTTGTAACTTTCACTAGTGCTGTCTCTGTGCTATGATGCACTCTAAATCCGGACTGAAGATTTTCCACAGGGTGCAGCTCTCTGGCCCCAGACACTCCCACTATTATTGGCAGCGAATTAGCATTGTTTTTATGTTGTTTTATCTATTGTGATTGGACAATCGTGCTGTCTTTCATATTCACACCCGCCATTAATATAACTACGGGTGCGCGACTGTCACTCCCGCTCCTTAGCTAGCTAGCTGACCACTACTTTCAGGAGATGGCAGTTTCAAGTGGAACCGCGGGAATCAAAGAAAATTTGGTTTCTTTCCTTACAAAAACACCCTTTCACAAGGCGTTCACTGGAAGAAAAAAAGAGCATAAAGGAACTTGGACCGGACCGACCCGATTTACAAATTCAGCAGCAGGCAAGTGATCAAGGACGAGCTTACACCCGGGGCTTCTCCCGCTCTTGTTATGACAAACGGAGTTGGCTAGCTGGATGTGGTGTAAGTAATGCCTTTTACTGCTTTCCCTGTTTGCTATTTGAAACTGTCGGCACCGAAGCGTTGTGGACAACGACGGGGGTACGAGACCTAAAACATCTTTCTGAAAAATGCAAACGGCACGAAAGTAGCCGCAGCCATCTAGACAGTTGTATGAGGCTAAGTTTTTTGGGCAGGCTTAGCATTGCTGAACAGCTAGAGAAGGCTACAGGATTGGCATTAGAAGGCACATCCTATATATATATATATATGTATATATATATATATATATATATATATATATATATATGTATATATGTATATATATATATATATGTATATGTGTGTGTGTGTGTATGTATATCTGTGGAAGTATGTTTGCCAACTTTTTACCTACTTTGTGTGGATGAAATATGTTTATTAGGGACTAAATCAAAATTATTTAAATGTAATACAAGTAGTTGAACTAGCATAAAATTAGAGCTAAAACAGTTTAAATAGAATATTGTCTTGGTGAAACTAATCTGTAATTTAGTGATAGTAAGTGATTAAATGTTTAAGTAAATACCATGTGAAAAAAGGGTTTAAAGAAATTGTTGAATGCTTGTGAAGAAACAGGGTTATCATCTCACAATCCATCTTTTGTTCTTTGCTGAAGAAGAATACAATTTGTATGATCAAATATTATGCACTTTTGTGGGAACAATAGGTTTCTGTATTGAGCCTGAGTCAGGGTGCATGTGACAGAACCTGAAATAATATTGCTTATATTCTTGGTGCGTGCAGCTCTTCACCTGACCTTCACTTCTCCTAATATCTTGTGTTAGGGATACTCCTAATACTCAGTCCCCTTGTCACTGGCCACTGTGAAAAAGTCTTCCTATTTCTTCATCTTATTCAGAAATGAATGAGCCCCCAATTGTTTGTTACATGGTATAAAATAGTATGTAATCCTATTGAGAATTTCAAGATATTTTTAACTTCAGCATTCTTTGCTATAAGACTTAAGCATTAATCTTCAGCATTAACATATTCACATTTTGTCCAACAGATGGCAACAGAGGGCTCTATAGATGACCTTGAGTTAACTAATATTTTCCTACTCTTTTTATGACATAGAATGTAACAGTGGCAGTAAAAATTACTTAGAAATGGAACTGTGGACTGTTGGTAACTTTAGGTGATGTAGGTGAAATGGGCATTTTGTCATCTCTACATATTATTTTTTTCGATTCTTCTCTCTGTAGGTCTGTGATACCATCCTAGGACACACCAGGGAACGCTTCTCCTTCACGAACCACCTTGTCAGTGCCACCTTGCTGCAGGGTGACAGGTTTGACCAGTACAACATGGCATTTCCTGAGGATGCACTGACCAACACCTTGAAGACCTACCCAATGCTCAGTGGAAGCAAGCTGAAGACAGAGCTTAGTCTCATCTACAGCAAGGAAGAGTTCAAAGCCTGCCATGGTGCTGTGGACCTCTTCCAGTTGTTTATGGAGAATAAGTCTTTCTTCAGAAACTGTCACTCTCCTAAAGGTCCTCATCACCACACCCATGACCGCGGCAGAAGCCGAGAGGTGCTTCTCAACCTTGAAAAGAATTAAAAGTTTTCTCAGAAACACCATGACCCAGGAGAGGCTGAATGCATTGGCCATGCTGTCAATGGAAAAGAGACTGGTGACTGAGATGACTGACTTTAACCAGAAAGTCATTGAGAAATTTGCAGGCCAGAAGGAAAGGAGGGTGAAATTTATGTTCAAGTAGTGCTACTGGCCAGTGTTTAGGCAACATTACAGTGTGCTGTGTTGTTTTTAGATTTGTTTTTGTTGTCATTGTTGTTGCTGAGCTATGAAGTACTGCTTCAGTTTGTTTGTCTCCCCCCCTAAAACTGCGCCCCCCCCCCCCAAATTTTTTTATCACCAGCCGCCACTGCTGGCTGAGTCTCAGATTTTGTGATAACCTACATGCTACCCAGATGTTTGGATAGGAACATGTCCTACATTACATTGCCATTCCTCTGACAAGACACTGCTGTGCTGCAGCACTAGAGGTACCCCTAATTCTCCTCTCTCTGGTCCTCATACAGTACATCTGCGGTGGGTCCTGGACTCACAAGAATGATATGGTTGCAGTTCAGCATAGGCTAAACTGAGCTGTTTCTAAAGAGAAACTGAGTAGATTGAATTGGTTATAGGACTCCAGGACTTGCTCTTATCAGTTATCTTAGCTGTGATCCTGCAAAGATGTTTAGCTTTAGGGAAGAAAATGAGAATGTCTGAATGTTTTCAGGGAATATGTGTATGTCCAGCTAGTATGGTCATTAGTTTAGTTTTTAATGTTCAGGACATGTCCTGTAATTATACTGACAAACACTAATTCAACTTGAAATACTGTGGAAACATTCAATCGATCAGAACAGCTATTTAAACAGCAGTAACTTCAGGTCATACTGCACCTGTAATGAAACGAGGAGGATTTCCTTGTGAAGCAGCACGAGGCCATTTGAATGATTTGTTGAAAAGGTGCCACATCGTGATAACCCTGGAGCCAAGGCAGTCATGCCCACAGACTATCTTGTCTCTAAACATGCACCCAGAGGACGAGCTGTTATCTCCATCCAGATTTTAAGTAATTTTGGTTTAAAGACTAAAACAGGCCTTCTACCATAAATTAATTCTCGCTGTCATTATCTAGAATTGACTCCTGCTTAATAGGTCTCACCTTAAGTCAAGCTGTTCTTAAGAGACAATACCCCGATCAAGTAAGGCTGCATGAGGCGAAAAATGTGCCACACTTCTATAAATCATGATGTGACTTAAGCTCATACACATTCAACAGAAAACTGTCCTTAGACACAGTTGGTTCACCTTGTGGTGGTTGTGCTTTCCTGATAAACTCACCTTTCATTATATTATTGTTACATTATTCTGTTCCTCTCAGTCACAGATGGAAGATTTTACAGTTTCAGCTCAGGACAAATTGCTGGAAGGTTCTAGCTGGTTGTGCTGTACCTGGTTATCTGATCTTTAAAACTGATCTTCTTACTGTATCTTACATGCTTGGATTGAAAGAAGGGCCTGCAAGCTTCTAGAAAGGTTAGGGTTACATATTTTCACTGCAGGCAACCTCATCTCTCCAAACTGTTAGATTTTCAGGAACTATGGAAAGCAGCCTAGTTTGTAGCTTGACCATCCTGTGCTTTTGAGTTTATTTTAAGATGAGTTTATTTTTAAGATGAAATAACCAAAGTTGTAATTAATACGTTTTTGAAAGCACATTGCCAGAGTCAGACAAGGTTTACATGAATTCAATAAAATGCAAAATCAGGGAGAAGTTTCCATGCTGAAGGCTACCAGCCTGTCCTGCTTATGCCTGTGTATTTGTGCTCTAGTTGCCCACCCATGCAAATGAACTAAAAGCTGAAATAAAATAAAAGGTTAATTAGTGTTATAGTTAATTCAGTGAATGGATACTGTAAGTGTAAATGTGTAGAAACAAGAAGCAAAACTTTAACCCAGAAAGAGAATAGAGGGATGTTAATGGTAAAGTCATTTAAAGGGCCTGAGGCCCAAACTATTGAGGTATAGAACATTTCCTGACATCATGTCCCACCAGCTTATTGGCTCATGAACAAGTCATACACACCCTTATAATCCTGAAGGTCCTCCATTCATCCTCAGAAAACATTTCACTTTTTTTTTAAACCACTAAACCTGATGCCATTAGCATTATTGTCTTATATTACTTTTAAATGCAAATATAAAGAAACAGAAAGTACTTCTGTCAAATACTTCCGACATCCTCCATACACAAGACTATCAGCCAATGCCCCTCAGGAACCTTGCACCCTTCAGAGTAACTTATGAGGGAGAAGCAGGCAGAACAGGAAAAGCAGATGGGACAGAAGCATTGGCAAAAAGAAGGTCAGATCTGACCTCATGTACACATCAAAATGCTGGAGAACCCTTCTTTCTCAGTAACTTAATTCTTGAGCTGCTGGTTATTAAACTTCTTAAAAGAAACGGACAGTTTTATCAACCTCCAGATCGTCAGTTTGTAGCATCATGTGTTCCTGTGCTGGAAGCTTCCACTTGCAACAAAACTAGCTCCTCCACCCGCAGAGCAGTCGCTGCTAAGGTAAGTGGGAGGTGTCTTAACATTTTCACATTCATTTTCACATTTGTTTGACCAGATATAATAGCTTGTGCTTTTAACAAGGTGTCAAAGGAGCCACAACTAGGAACATTTTCTTCATTTTTGAGAGGGGCAATAACCCAAAAAAACCCATAAACCCATTTGTAATGGTGACAGATAAATGATTTATATAATTTTTTCTTTATCACCATCAAACCTTTGTATGTAATTATGGCTTTAACAAACTCACATTTTGACTAATTTTGACTAAATTTGACTTGATTAATAGTCAGTGGCACCCATGCCTGTCAATTAAAGCTGGAATCTTCTGAACATGCTGTGCCCTCGGATCACATCGCCCAAGTAAACTGCACAACCATCAAAACCAGCAACCACACATTTCATTAAACACTGGAATGTTGCAGGCACGTGTGCAACCCACATGTATGGAAGCGTATTACTATCACGCAACAGGTCAGTATCACATTAAAACGTGAAAAGTTTATCTTCACGTTGTCACAAGATATTTTCACGTTATTACAGCATACAAACTTTATAACAAGAAAAGTTTGTTTTAACGTGATAAGTTTGTATGTCGTAATAACATGAAAATGTCTTGTGACAATATACTATTAATCTTGTTATAGCAGGAAACGTCATGCTATAACGTGAAAACATATTGTTATAACTTCAAGCTCATGTTTGAATGAGGAAACGGTGTGCAGAGAATGGATAATTTGAGGAATATGGCTCATTTACACAATTTGATTAGCTTCATGCTTGGGCTGAGACATGGTGAGATTCTGGGGCTATCGAGCACGGTGGGTTCACAACCGGAGTACATTATCATGGGGAGTCCACCTCCGCCCGAGACCAACTCATCTTGTTATAACATAAAACATTTCACGTTATAACAAGATAAATAGTAAATTGTGAGTTTGTATGCCATAATAACATGAAAATATCTTGATACTGATCCGGTTTTTCTTTTTCTGGCGTGGCAGCAATATGCTTCCGTACAAACAGCATCACCTGATCAGAGAGAATAATAAATGTGTAGATCTCCTGTGCACTCTCTGGATCAGTGGCACATGCCGGTGTGCTTTTGGAAGGTCACATTTACTGACCTGTTATTAATTTTACGAAAGTCAGTACAAGGTCTATAAGCATTGTTTGGTTTTCTTACCACGAGACAAGGTGAAGAACAGCTCAAGCTGGAAGGTTGAGCAATGTTGTTGTGTAACAGCTAGCTTGGCTCCTGGAGTCTCTGTAGGTATAAGTTACGTTAAGTTACTTTATGTTACTCCTCCCGGCCAAGAAATAGTAAGTCCCATAAACCTCTGTACAACAGTGAACTGCCTTTTTTACACTTCAGTTTGTGTACAGATTAAACTAATTTTAATGTGTTAATTAATGAGCTCTGAAGGTTCGGGTAGGCAGATTTTGGTCCCTTTGGGCAGAACCAGCCTAGCTGTTTCACCCTGTTTCCAGTCTTTATGCTGAGTTAAGCTAACTGGCTGCTAGCTCTGGTTTCATATTTACCTTACAGACTTGAGAATGGTATTGTCTCATCCAGCTCTCGACAAGAAAGCGAATAAGTGTATTTCCCAAATTGTCGTCCTATTCCTTTAAACCAAGTTAAATAAACAGTCCGTTACTGCAAAAGGTACCTCACAGTTCCAGTTCTTTTGTTTTCTTGTCTAATATAATTATACTTTAATTTCATATTAAATAATGACCCTAAGATGATATATGATGGTTAGGGTAACCAGCAATCCTGCAGGTTGGTGGTGTATTGTTACTGACATTCTGTATCATCTCACATGGTCAAGGAAAATGCTGAGAAGCAGCGTCATTTTTATGTAAGAAAGCAAATAATGAAAACAGATTTTTCAGTAGCTTGGTTAATTGGTTAATTAAAATCTGGACTGTGACATTTTACAATAACGTGAAGGCAGATGTGCTGGGTTCCAATCTCATTTCTACATTATTATTTTAGTGACATGGACCAAAAGATACAGATAAGTTTTATGTATATTGTCTGCAGAATTGCTCTAGTATTTATTCCTCCTTTGTGTGTTGGACAAATGATTGTGCTTTATAACTAAATGCAAGAAGAATAGCTGATCATTTCACAGATTATTTGTATTTATTTCATATTTGACTTTAATTTAGTACTTTCAGACAATATTGAATAAACCAACATGGACAAGGCTGATTATTAGAAAATGTTTTATTTAAAAAAATATACGTTTAATATATAAACAGAGTTTTACAGAACAAATAAGAGTTACATGTCATCAAATCATTCAGTAAAACATCAGCTGGACTCAAAAAGAAACTGCCAGCATCATTTACATTTGTCATACATTTAAGTGCCATTAGCATATCATCTCTCTCTCTCTCTCTCTGCAGAAACGTAGTATTAAACATAATCAGCAACAGTGACTTCGGTTAGATAATTGTGTCTGATTTCTTCTTCAGTACCCTTTTGTTCTACCCCAGGTGCATGGTCTGTCTCGTCATTTTTACCCTCTGATGCCTCACTTGCTACTCTCCCTTCTTCCATTCTTTCATGCTCTAGCCTCAGTTGCTCTTTCTCGTTTAGTATCACTTCTTCGATGGCTTTCTGCTGCTCCTCTCTCTCTTTCTTCTCTTTCTCAGCCTTCTCCATTTTCTCCTGCTTCTTCAGCTTCCAGAAGAAGCCCAGGTTTTTCTCGGGGTAGGTGACTTTGGCCAGCGGCAGCTTGAAAATCTTATTGGTCCCCGTTGTTAAGAAGAGGAAAGTCAGGGCAGAGAGACAGAAAGGCCAGGTGCAGGATGGCAGACCAAACTGTTGATGAAAAATACATCATATTGCAGTCAGAAACGTATAAATAATAAATAATAATATAAATAGGAGTGAGAGAAAACGTATACTTACCCTGGACATGATATTGGCAATGGCTGAGCCGAGGTATGCACAGAAAAAGGCTGCAGAGAAGGACAAGAGAGATCCCGTGAGATGACATACACATGCATGCTGTGATCATAGATTATATCTATTCACTCTCTGCCAGTGTTGCACATGGTTACATGACGTGATCATCCTGTCTGGATTAGATGCAGATAGTGTTTTTATCTTCCGTGTGTATACTCACCACATGTGATGGCAAGCAGGTGCACCTGCCAGGTGAGAGCGTAAAACATTCCTCCGATGGCAATGCAGGCTAACACACAGTTGTATCCCCAGAGGCCAAAGTATATGTCTCCAAAAGGGGCTGCCAGAGCCAGGCCTGTAAAATGTTAAAACAGCCATCAAGTGAGCGCCAAATTCAGTTTAAGTTTGGATTGTCTTAATCCTGGTTATTTTTGCACCTTAAATGGATATTTTTGGGGTCATCTTGGAGTTGGAACATATTGATTGTGGCTTGAATTCTGTAAGCATGTAAGGAAGCAAACATAAATTGTGCTGTTTATTGAGGTGAGACAGAATGACTTTTACATTAGTTGTTCGTTATTGTGCACCCTTCCTATATCGGCTGCCTGCCGAGGTATTGTCTGGTCCTCTCACCAGAAACCATGCCCACGGCAGACCCCAGGACGGCGTGAGCGCAGGTGATAGGGGAGGAGATGAAGAGTGAGATGATGAAGATCCCTCCTGTCCAAGGGTTGTCACAGCCGTAGACCTGGCCTATCCCCACAGGCACTGACATGAACAGCTGAAGAGGTACAGACAGAAAGGGTAAACATACTTGTAGATGTACAAAGCATAATTTGTTACAATACAATAGAGAAGTAGCAGGTTTGGGCAAACAGTCTTAGTCAGAGTCACCCACTACTGGAATAGTCTACCTATTGAGTTAAGAGAGAGCACTAATTACCTAACCTTTAAACCTAAACTATTAGAATAAGGTATGGCTTAAAGTGAACCAAACTTGCAATCATGAGTAATCTTACAACCTCATCTCTGGCACTGCCTTTACATACTCTCATTGTTTTTATATATCTCTGTAACTTCTGTAATGTATTTATGTATTGTATTGTATTTGTTTACACTGATGTGTAATCTGAAATGTTGATTAATGTGCATTGTCCCTGGTAAATAAATAAATTTACACCCCACATGTTGCTTGTTTAGACCTCTTGTAGGGGGCGTGTAGAAACTGTGATTGATTGACATCTCTGTCAGTCCCCTCTTAGCTTTGATGCACCTGTACAAAACAACTTACACTCACGTACATAAGTAACAACGTAGCTAACATGAGCAGAGGTCTGTTAGCCAGAATAAATGAGAACACCTAGGTGAGTGAGCAGGGCCTTTAAATCAAATGTAGGGTTGTAATTACACATTGCAAATTGCAAAATTTTGATCAAGTACCTTGCAGGGAACAAGTTATTTACTATTGTTGGATCTGACTGTTACAGCTGGGTCAGAGGTCAAAGACATTTTCTGACACTGGAAAAGCTGAGGAATCTGTCACATCTAAACTACATAATGTTGAAATGTCATCAGACACTGACCTTGGCTACGTCGATTTCAGCCCAGGTGATGTTGGGCACCTCTGAGCGAGGCTGTATGAGGACTTGGGGGAAGTAGAGGTTGTAGTGGCTGGTGGCGACCATGTGGAGACACACCAGGATGTTGAAGGGCAGGGTGAACACTGGCAGATCCCAGCGACTGTTAATAGATGCCAGTGCACTGGACACAATCGGGCTGAAAGACAAGGATATGACATCACCAGTATTCAATTTAATCCACATTTAACTCACACAATTATTTAAGTATATGCATTTAAATGTGTGCTTATATCTCAATCACCTTCCTAGCTGCCAGACTCTTATTATTATTATTATTATTATTATTATTATTGTTATTATAATATTAATATAGTAACCAGCACCAACCAGCATTGGGCATCACTGTGGTACTGACAACCTGTTCTCTCCACTTAACCAACATAATTAAATCAGCCTAAAGGAATAAAGGAATACAGCACGAGGGGTCTTTAAGCTGAAACCTGTTAGCCTTTAAAGTCATGACATTTATATGATCATACTACTGTAAACTGATCAATTCTGACATTTAACATGGTATGGGTTGGTTAATTAACTTTCTTACATATACCTCTCATTTCTTCTGATATGAATCTACTGTATCATTTTATCAGCAGATGTTGCTTACCACATCATGGACATGAAGATGTTGGGCAGCAGGAGCCACCAGTACCAGTTTCCTGCATTGGAGAACACAGCCATCAGCAGTCCCACCAGGATGCCATTGTAACCATACAGCCCTGCAGCTATTGCACCCCTGAAGGAGAAGTTATTTGAATGAATGAATGTTTTCATGTTGCACAACTCAGTGTAAACTCAACACAGTGTAAAATCATTCTCTATATTCTCATTTCTCTATATACAGTAACATCTAATTTTAATTTAATTTAATATTTTTTGTAGCATCAATTTGTTCAAACCTGTTCTGTCGCAGAATAAGGGCAGAAATGGTGGCAAAGAGTGTGCCCACAAAGCCGTTGAGAGCCCACCAGTAGTTCTGCAGGATGAGGCCAGCAAAAATGATGAGGCCACTTAGAGGGTTGTTGACAAACATCACCTGAGCAGCTCCACGCAAAACCCAGTCCAGCAGCTGCAGCAAGAAAAACTGTTCTGGATGTTGGAAAGAGAGAACAGAGAGCGTTGACATTTTCCCAGAGCTGCTTAATAGGCTTCCCACAGTGAATGTTGTGCAAGTTTGAGTCTTCTCAGGCTCACAGCCATGGGAATGGTAAAACAATCCCAATCAGTTTTTCAAGTAAAGTCAAATTTATCCGACACTGTGCAGAACTTTCTTTATGTTGTAAAAGAGATAAGCCATATTTATGCCATATTTTATCCGGATAACAAGGTAACATATATCTTCACAGGGAACATGTTGCTCAAACTTTCTATAGCCTGGCTTGCCTTAAGAGCTCAGTTTCAAGTTCCTGTTTATCAGTGGCACATAATTGTTTGTATGTAGATATCATACAGTACATGCAGTACTTTCCTTCTTGTGTCTCTCTCCAAATAATAATTTTGTCATTGAACTCAGGGTGGAGTAACTGATATACAGAACGTTTACATGCAAACCACTCATATGTTGTACATACTAAAAGTGTTTTCCACAAAGAGTAGTGTAGGGATTCAGTATATATGTCCCAAGGGTACAGTGAGTATGATCAACAAGTTATTTATAATTACCTGCAATTTTATAATTATGTCATTTCTAGTATGTAATATACTGCCTTTGTGTGGGCCATGATAGTATTTTTTCCAATGTAAACTATTAGTGTTGACTTACTTTCCATCCATTTTCCAAACACTTCCATGTCTCCAGAGAAGTAGGAGACTCCCTTGAGGAAGGAGGCTCTGGCCCTCTGCAGGGGTGTGGGTCCTTGCTGCATGGGGTCCTCCTCCTTCCTGTCCTCCTGGGAGTTGTCATGCTCAGACGGCAGGTCAGCGTGTGCCATCAGGGGCTGGAGCTCCTGCAGCCACCATTACAGTTAGAAATGAATTAGAGAATTTAATTACAAGGGCCGTTTGAAGCATGTAAAAATACACACAGCATTTAACTTATACCGTACGTCTAAACTGTGAACACTGACTTACAGTGAAGGTGGTGGAGGGAGAGGTGGTGGACAGCGCAGCACAAGTGGAACGGTCGATATTCTTCTGAATATCCTGAGAGGAGAGAAGAAAAGGCGTCACTCAGCAGCACATTTCATCTTCAATACGTATTACAAGTATTACAAAATACTTAAATATATATTAAATATTTCAAAATTAAAGAAATGTTAATTGTCCATTCTAAATTATGCATTTGTTTCTTTATTTACTGCATATTTTACTGTACCTTCATATCAACCTGTAAGAAAAAACAATGTGAAATAAAATCTCATGTCTTTAGAAAATGCTATTTTTAATTAAAATAAAAAAATGGTTTAATACAGAGCAGAGAAAATTAAACCAAAACCAACGGGAAGCCTTTTATGAATCATTATTTATACAAAACTTAATTACTTCACTAAAGTATATTGCACCACTATGGTCAATGATTTGAATTAATTGAATTTTAATTAATCATCCATCAAAATCAATGCTCTTAGATAAAGGAATAATAAACCTAGTCTGACCTTATACCTATAATCTTCTTTAAATATTAGTTCATTCGATCAAACAGGTACACATTGATTAAAGTTTAGTCATGTTTTACTGTCCTGCTGGACTTTAACAAACAGGTGCAAGTGCTCCTACCTTTGTGCAGGGTGATCCAGGCATATGTCCCAGAAAAGGCACAGGATGCATGGGTTGCCAGCTTTTCTCGAGCTGTGCAACACAGACTTCCACTGAAGGCTTATATAGCAACAGACCACACAGAGAACCCCTCCTCTTCTGTTCCTCTGCTCAATCTCTACAGGAAGCACTGGCACTGCACAGTGATGATCTTTGCCACACCCACTTCTCTCTAGACACACACTCATGCACACACTTTCTCTTCTTTATCCTACACTGACAGCCACAAATTATGTGAAGATGAGTTCAGGTAAAGTCAGGGTTTTCTCTACAGCTGCAGGGTTTTTTTAAGCATTGTGAAATATTGAAGAGCCTAAAGCGTCTTTGAAACTGAAGGTTAACAGGTTACTGACAGTCCCCCTCGGTGATAGTCTGACCTTCACTGGAGTAACTTAAGGGGGAACTCATCACACCACACCAATTTTACACATTAAAGTCTGCTTACAGGTCTTGGGGAGTACTACTGTATATGTCAATTGTGTCAGTTGTGTATGTTGTGGGTACAATAGGTTTTGACAAAGAAGAAGAATGTAAGATGATATTTCTGCTCTATTGATTTCAATTGTTTTTATTAAACTGTCTATCATGAGTCCAACAATGTTTGTGACTGTAAATGCCAAACATTCCTCATTTCCAGCTTGTTGATTTTGAAGATGTGCTGCTTTCATCATAGTTAATTGAATGTCATTGTGTTTTCGACTGTTGGTCGGCAAATCAAGCAATTAGAAGACGTCACCTTGGGCTTAAGGAAATTGTGATGGGCATTTTTCACCATTTTTGCACATTAAATCCATTCCATTAAATGAAAACTATCTGTAGATGAATCAATAATCAAAAAAAAAATTGACAACATAAATAAAGACAAAATCCAGACAAGCATGCTTGAAATATAGTGAAAAATAAAAATATTCTGACCTTGATATTCAGACATACAACATTCTTTTTTTTATTTTTCAGTTTTAAAAAAACGTACTAACTATTTTGTTTGTACTAATGACTGACTGGAGACGTTGCTTTCACACATATTCAAAGCAGTTTCGGAGCATGTCACAGATCATAAATTTACACTGTAAATCACGGCAGTGATCACTGGTTCTGCTGCCATCTCCTGTATGAATGACTCACCTTGCTGCATGCTTACAAAACATTGAGACATTTTACGTACACTTAAAAATGTACTGTATGTCAAGAATGACGTGCACATCAGCAAGTGCTCACAGATTTAGATGACAGCGATGTTGGGAGAGTTCAGAGTTGATCATTTCAACACTCAGAGGTCTCTGCTGTCCTGCCATTAGTGATGGTGTGTTATCGCATTCAGAGAGAAACGCAAAAAAGCAAATGTTTCTCCTCTGCTCTGTTTTTCAGAACAACACACGGCAAATACAACGGCTAAACAAGTGAAAACACTCTCAGGTCAGTTCCTTAATTCAGGATCATAACAGCAAACAAACATTCAATGTTCTGTAATCTGAAACGCCTTGCATTTGCACAGCTTTACACGAATACAGTGATGTTTGAGACTTATATCAGCAGTGTTGGAAGAAGTATTCAGATCCTTTACTTACTCGATACTCACATTTTTACTTAAGTAAAATTAGAAAGTATTATCAGGAAAATGTACATAAAGCATCAAAAGTAAAAGTACACCATTATGCAGAATGGACCCTGTTACTGATATATTATTATATATAACATTATTAGATTAATACTTCTGACCCATCAGTGTGTAAGCAGCATTTTACTGTCTAAGCTGGCTGAGGTGGAGCTCGTTTTAACTACTTTATATACAGTTAGTATATATAGTTTAGTCCAGTGGTTCCCAACCTAGGGTTTGGGCCCCTCCAATGGGTCACAAGATAAATCGGAGGGGTCGTGTGATGCTTAATGAGAGAGGAAAGAAGACAGAAATCGTTGCTTTTTTTGTGAAATAATAGTTTTTCCTCTTTTGGCCTCAAACATATATTTAAATGAAACCAACCACCAGAAGTGTAGAGGGGAAATGTCTCTTTGGTGGAACTGCTAACAACTCATAGCCATCTGAAATGTGACGGGGAGTCACAAGCTGATCTAATCTTTAACAAGGCATTGTATTTTATAAGCTTATCATATGGTTCTTTCTGTAAAATGTAGTGGAGTAAAAAGTACAATATTTCCCTCTGAAATGTAGAGGACTAGAAGTATAAAGTTACATAAAATGGAAATACTCAAGTACCTCAAAACTGTACTAAAGTGCAGTACTTGTGTCAGTGTACTTAGTTACTTTCCACAGCTGTATTTCAGTTTCTCTGGGTGGCGGTGGGATTTATAAATATTGTTTGTTCCGTTGCACTAAATTATCATCATCACATGATATCCAAGTCACATTATCATAAACAACAGACACACACACACATGCGCACACACACGCTTACAGATAGATAATGCGAGCGCAGAGGGGCTTGTTTGTTCCTTTAGCACTTATTTAGTCATTAAACACAATTACAGTATAGTTACAGAGCTGATGAGCAGCATTGATTGCTGCTGCAGACATCTAGTCATCGCTGAAGGAGGAGGAGGAGGAGGAGCCTGAAAAAGAGGGTGAGGGCCAGAAGGAGTCTCATTAACAGATGACTGACTAACAGGTATGGTGAGGTATGTGTGTTCAAACAGATCGCACTGGATCATTCCAGGGAAGGTTTTAAACAGTTGTTCCTGGTAAGCAGCTGGTTATGAGTCATCAGGTGATATGGTTAGATTTTAATCTAAAAAAAAAAAAAAAATAGTAAAGCTCTGATTTGCTGCGCCATTACACCTTCTCTGCCCTCTTTGGGTTAGTTAATTGTAAATATGGAGTTTTGTGAAAGTAGTAGCATTACTGATCATTGATTTTTATTTATGTATTGTCTTATTTAACACAGGCGATGCAGCTAAATAAACACTACTGTAAATGTGTCAGAGTAAGGCAGAAGGCTATTTTTTTGCTTATCAAATATTGTGGTTTCACATGTTGGTCCTCTTGGATATATTAAACAGACATGCCCTTTTTTCAACAGATTTTTCTTTCCCTGCAAACATGAAACAGTGTTGTATGTTTGCAAATATTTAATTAAAGTCCATGTAAAGCAATAATAAATATGTGTTCTGAGTTTGTCACACCACAGAAAAATGTGTTATTAACTCTGCTTTGAAACGCTGGTAGATAACTTTACTGTACCACTGAGCCGAATAACGAGTGAGGGCCGATGCTCAGCGACAGACTCCCATTCAGCGAGCTAACCCAGTAGCACAAAGCTTTAGTTTTTATATAGTGTTAGGGGAGGGGTCACGCTCAGTATGTGTCCGGTGCGTCTTCGAGCCATGATTTCAGGTCCGCCACGCAAAAATGGTGAAAAACAGTTTAACAGTGTAACTCCACAATTCAGTACTACATAGTTCACAGTCTTTTCAGCAATTGTTTTCTAACATATATAATGTGTTTAAAATCAAATCTCTAAATTTCCTTTACACAGACTTTAAAGTAGATATTCCTGTATTTTTTAACATGCAAAATCCACTCCAACCACACCAGTGCTTCTTCTATTGCTTCAAATGAAGCTCAGCTCTTTAAACAGTCAGCTCTTTCAATTTTCTCAAAGGGTGTGATAAATACAAATATCAAAACTTAAAAAGATCACTGTGAAGTTAAGTAAGTGTTCATGTAAAAGCTTAGCTTATCTATGGCATGTTAAGTGACTGTGTTCATCATGTTTTCCACCAGCAAAGATTTAACCTGTCATTCCAGTTATCCTCCAGGACAAGTTGTCCTGATGCAGTCAATCTAATTTTCACAGAGCATTAAACCTTCAAGTTTTACTGCTTCATTGCACCTGCCCTCCTGTACCTGTTTTGCCAGACAGATTGGATAATATTATTTGATTTACAGTGTGTCAAGCTACTGTAATGAAGTGGTATAGTTCATGTTGCTTCACATGGGAGTCATGTAATTGTCATGTAATCATATCACAGGTTGTATAAAAGTATTAATTTCATGCAAACATTGTGATTAAAGACACTTTATTACAAATTAAACCTGTTATTTTTTATTTTTTTAAAATCTGTGCTTAATGCGAAATTCAAAAGATGCACAGAGATTTTGGATCTGGGTAACAGCAAGTTGAGCATCAGTGGGCTTGAGAAGAATAGGTTGACAGGGACATCTAGTGGAAACGTAAGCTATTACACATCACCTGTGTCTTCATTTCCCTCCTCTCCTCCATGATCATTTGACCTGTAGACCTCACATTGGATCAAACCAACAAATTCCTCTGGATCCATTCGTCTTTGAGCAGCTTCTTCACTACAGACTGAGGAGTTTTTTTCGTAGATGATACACAAACTCTCGCAATGATAAAACTAATGAGACCAAGCTGGACGCAGGATCAGACACTTCTGCCCTTAGCTCTACAGAAACAGATCTGACAAGATTAGAAAAGGCAGCAATTCAATGTTTTCATGCAGCCAACCCACCCTCACGAAAAGGACCAGACTACAAAGTATGCCCCTATGCATGTATTTGTTTCTCTCTCTCTCTGTGTGTGTGTGTGTGTGTGTGTGTGTGTGTATGTGTGTGATGGGGTGGTGGGTGGTGGGTGGTGAGGGGGCTCTCCAGCCTCTGCCAGAGTCTATGGAACCTGATACTTTATGACTCTCCATCACAAGAATGTGAGTTTCCTTCTCTTGGAGCATCTGGCCCGACGCCCGGCCACATCTCCATCTGTGTGTGTGTGTGTGTGTGTGTTTGTGTGTGTGTGAGCATGAGTGTGTTACTTGTTACTATTTGCCCCTTTTTCAGAATGAGCGGCCTCTTTCAGCACAGTGAGACCTTCTTTGTATGATGGTTGTCTGATTTGTTTTCTTAGTCTTCTGCTAATGTGCTGTCACTTTCATTTGCAACTTTCTGTCTGGAAAAAGCGGCACTTCCAGGCTTTGAGCTAAGGGGGTTTAAATACAGGGGGTAGAAACAAACAAAAAAAAATCAATTATTGTTTCTAGCACATTTTCAGTTTATATAAACATTTTATGAGGATTAAAATAACCTGACGCTGATAATAATACTTAATAATATACTGTAGTTACTTACCAACCCACCCAAGTGTAATTTCATGGTCAGAGGTGTTTAAGTTTTCTCTCCTGGCTTAAGCCTTTTCATTGTCACAGGAAACTCCCTGGACAGAGGGCTAACACATAGACAGTCACATTCATGCCTATGAAAATAACGTTTCTGCTGACCTCCAGTGGTTTTAACTTCTGTCCTTGCTCCGGTGATGTGAACTGTACTTCGGGGTGTCTTAGTACACTGTGACATCACTGCTGGGTGTGGCTACAGATGAAACAGAGCACACTTCTGACCACACCTAACAACTAGTGGGTGTGGTCGGGTCAGACTTGAAACTTTCGACCAGAGAGGGCAGTGAAGCACTGCTTTTCAGAGGAAACCTACACAGACACAGGATAACACCACAATACTGCAGGGACTCTGCTAACTACTGGTTATGCTTCCTGGTTAATAAATCAAGATTAAAATGATTGTGTGAAAGGAAAATACTTTAGCTGAAGATACAGTTTCTATTCATAAGAAAGTAAATGTCTGCAATACATAATTTTATATATTTGCTCTAGCCTTCTAAATAAAGTTGCTAATTTTGCATTTTTTCTATTCAGAAATCGATGCCATTAAGAATTGTTCAGTTTAAAAACATAATTTGCTTGAAATAATTAGGTAACACGGGGCCCGTTAATGTGACATACATTTCTTTCTCTCTAATGAAAACCTAAAAATTCAGAATGGGGGAAAAACACATGGTGTCATCTCCCAGGAAATATCTGTGTGTGTGTGTGTGTGTGTGTGTGTGTGTGTGATCACGACAACCTTTTCTCAGTACTCTGCAAATTTTCTGCATTTTTGCACTTTGTAAAAGTAGACATAAACAGCCAAAAATGGTCAAATATTTGGGCTCCTTTGAGCTTCAACATAAAATCTGTCATGTAGCCAATTTCTTAACACTCCGGAGAGGATAGATGTCTGCTGCACTTTGTTACACCTTATTTTTGTTGTCTTTTTCAACAGGACATACAGTCTTTAATGCTGTAAAATCAAGTTAAATATTTAAAGAAAAATCAACACACATGTACCAGGGACAGTTTTAACAAGTCTAAAGTCAACCCTAACCATCTGGACATATAAATAACTATATTATAATATATGTCAGATGTCATCCAGATAACACCACCAGTTAGTGACTTACTCATCATCTATAGAGCTGCTTTATATCTCACTTTTAAATTACAGATAAAAACAGAAGATTAAACATTCAGCCATCAACCTGTTCAAGGGAACAATGGACCTTCAATAAACCCACACAGAGTCTTCTTTTCAAACAAATTCAAACAAACAACACTCCTGGAAATACTAGTCATTCTCTGGGAGGATGATATTTGATGTGAGAGCAGTAAGAGAAATGACTGAACATTTGTAGAGCCTGTTCCCTGATCTCACCTGTATAAATTTAAAGGACCATACCAGTGTTTTTGCAAGTTTTAGCACCTTAACTACAATTCATGTGTGCTTTAAATTTATGCTGACCATTTCCAAATGTATGCTATATACCGGTAGTTTTAGAAATATGAGTATATTTCCGCTGCCCTTAGAGGCAGTCATTGATTTTCATTCATTTCTGTGTGCAGACTCTTGAAACATGCTAGAGTTGGTCAGTCCAACACAGTGAACATCAAGTCTGCATTCATTTTTGTTATAGTTACATTAGCATTCTGAGATAATGCAGTGCATACTTTTCAAATCAGCCTGCACTTAAACAGCATTGCCATTCAACAATAATGTAACATTGACAATAAATAATAATGCAGACACAACTCAAGCAAGTTTTCAGGAGTGGGAGTATGGAAATGAATAGAAACCAATAGAATGGTAGAAAAACATCTAATAATATAAAACCCAGCACGGTTTGCAAAATGGTTAACTGTGATGTAAAGTACATGTGATTTGTAGTAAATGGGCTAAAGCATGCAAAGCCAGAGGTATGGTTTTACTTAGCAGGCTTTTTATGCTATGTGTACTTCTGTACCGACAACAAATTAAGCAGTTATGTAAATCATTTTTAGACATGAAGTAAAAGGAGCTGGTGGGATCAAATTTAGACTTTTCACCAGTTACTCTACACAAAAAAAAGTCTATTTTTGTGCATTATTTTCTCCTATTCGTTTTGCAAAAGTGATGGACAGGTAGGGAATATTGCCACTTGAAAAACATCATTAAGTGTCTCACTCACTCACTCTGAATAAAGTGAGTGAGTGAGACATTCACTTCATTCCCTTCTTGAATGTTAAAGAAGGGATTCTGTTTCCCTTCTTTAACATTCAATAAACTGCACTTCCCAGAAACACAAACACGATACAGCCGTTTACGTGTGTGTGTGTGTGTGTGTGTGACAGCAAAAGAGGCAAGAGAGAGCAGGTATGTGTGAAGACAAAGGCTCACTTGTTCACAGCGGTGCTTTATCCTCATTACACTCCTCATTTGTTTACACTGTTAACTCTCCCACTTCCTCCATCCTTCACTGCCCCTCTCTCTCTCTCTCTCTCTCTCTCTCTCTCTCTCTGGTGACACATTCATTCAGTACACGATCTGTAATCAGTGTTTACACTCTTGCCGTCCTTCATTCATGATGTGAGTTGCAGCTCAAACATGTTACTGTAAATTGGTCGGTACGCCGTGTTGGCAGGACATGCAGGCTTACAAACATTTCACACCTGAATCAGTAACCCGAGTTGCTAAGCAAGATGAGGAGAAGTCAAGACTGAAAAGAAAATGACATATTTAAGAGGATGATGAGGAGGGTGAAGTAGCTTGGATGAAAGATAGGATTGGGGATGATCTGAGAAAGGTGGAGAAAGTATGTTTGGTGGTGATGATGAGTTATATCAGTTGGTGCAAGGAAGATGTGAGTGAGGGCAAAATTAAGGGGTTAACTGTGAAGCTAACTCTTGGCTCAAGAGACAGGCCTGCAGAATTAAAATCAGACAGACAGAGAAAAAAGGAGCAGAAGAGAGACAGAGATGAAGAGAACGACAGAGAGAGAAAGAGAAGGGAAGAAAGAAGGAAAGAGAAGGAGAGCAAAAGACAGAAAGTAATTGGTTCTATGATGGCTTCCAGCTGCATGGCACTCGGCCAAACCAACTCTTCATGACACGCACTCACACACGCACTCACACATACACACACACACACACACACACACACACACACACACACACACTGCCTTCAAGTCAGTAGTGCAGTATAAACACAAGATCTTGGTAGTTTCTGACAATATATGTTAGCGACTGTGACATGCTCGGTTGCTCAACATGAAAAATCCATTTTATGATTGAAATAATGACCTGTTACTTCCAATAATTTCTTCCTGTTCTGGTGGCAGAAAATGTATAACATAAATATAAATGTGTGTTTGTCCATACTTTTAGAGATGTACCTCTGCAGCAGAGACCTTTGAGGCATTACAGCAGCTACCACTAGGGTGCAGAAGACTGGGGACCACGATGACATACGGCCTTACAAAGTAAATGATATAAGGCACCAATTCAATAACTTACCTCTGTAATAACAATAGGATCTCAGTTTAGCAGTGACAGTGACCTATATGTGCTGATAAACAACTTAAAGCTGGGGTAGGCAAAATCTGTGCAACCTCCTCTCTCTCTGCTGCCTCGTATCACTCTGCTAAGCCCCTCCCACCAAACCCATAACTTCAACAGGCAGCAGAAGGAGTCGGTTCCCCTGCGAAACCGTATCCCTCGTAGGGCTCGCTCTCCACGGTGTGAGCCTCACCGGGACCCCGGTCCCTCTCGATGTGACCTGTTTTCTCAAAGACGCCCCTCCAGTGCTTCGCGGCAGCAGAGCAGAGCGCGCAAGGCTTCAGAGGCAGCTGCAACGCCGTCCAGGAGCGGGAAGAGAGGCTAGTACACCACACACACACGCGCGCGCCACTGTCCCCCGTCAAAAGTTATTACCCACTGTTTGTCATCATGCCTCTTTGCCACTCGTCGATACGAGCGCCATGGCATTGAACGTAATGAGCCTGAAGCTCCGTGTGGAGCCAGGACGTGTTGTTTTGTACAATACACCGCTGTAGGCAAAGGAGGTATTGGAAATTTATCACAAGTTGCAGGAGTTTCGGCAGGATTTTCCACCATTGAATCAGGTTTTCACCGTCTGAAGGGACGTGCAGCACATCTGCTTTTGTAGCTTAGCCAATATGAATGCACCTCTCTCTGAAATAACCTGTGATAGGCTAAAGTCTACCGTCACGGGCTAGATTTTCTGAAGCCTGAAAACAGAGCCAAGAGGGGGGGCTGAAGTAGAGGTCTGCTCTCAGACCACTTGAATTACAATATGCTGCATGGTTAATATGGCATTTCTGCCCAATGATGCCAAAAGAAAACTGCCTACCCAACCTTTAAAGCTTGTTAGATGCTTTTGTAAAGATTCTACTGCGAGCAGTGGAGTTGAAACTCAGCAGGAGACGTCGACTCTTGGTGGCAAAGATTCACTGACAACTGATTTAAGCACATATGGGCAGATGTGAACGGGTTTGGTGGTGATGTATGTTTGTGTTTATGTGAATGTTGGATGCATAATGTGGCATCTGTTTGAGAGATAGTAAATTAGCAAGTTTCCCTGCGAGGGAAGCAACGGAGTGTCACTCAAAACAAATTGCTTACACACACACACACACACACACACACACTCGCTCGTACAGAGTGCACAGCACAACATAACCACACAGTCATCACACAAGCTATCATAAACATTGAGAAGTGGAAACATGATAAATAACTCAGGGACAAATCGAGGCTGTGTAGCAGCAGGGAACGACCCAATTTTACAACTTAAAAACATTGTCAACAAGTAAACAATCAAAATGAATTATAATGGCAAATACACAGAAATACTTGCATGTGATATTTTAAAATTACATTTTAAAAAATGAGCTTTATTTTGTCAAAAAAACACATACAAGCACAAAAAAGTTATGACAGTGTTAAATTACCAATCAGACGGGCAGATAGATGGACTGCCAAATAAAAGAAACTAACATTAAATCATTGCATGTATTATGAATCCAAACATCATAGCCGTGAACAGTTCCCATTATGCCTGACGGGAACAGATTTTGGCATTTACAGTTAAAGGACTTTTTTCTGTTACGTTTGTGAGCATTTTCAAAATGCTAATTCACTGTCACAGATGTCCTTACAAATTACTTCTAAAACTTGACAAACATGCAAGAACAGAAGTCATTAAATCTGACTTTCTCTCTTTTTTATGATGTAGCTGAGCTTGGCTGAAATATTTATCAACACTTTCTCGGCCACTTTAACAGCCCATTTTCAGCTCTAATGTCTATCTCTGAAGAGAATCTCTCTAATTTATATGCAGCTAACACTTTGTTTTACACTGTAGGTTAGTCATGGGCTGTTCAGTAATACTGTAACTCCTAAAACAAGGCTTCAGATGGCTAATCCATGTCTTGAGTCAGTAAAGCCGTCTGCTGTTTGACATTCTCACAGCTTCTTGCTCTCTCTCCCTCCAACCCTAGTTGCCTGGAGGCTAAGTCAAAACATTGGCAGCTCCAATATTTTAATTCCTTTTTGAAAACTGATTTTCCCCTTTATGGCTCATGCCCATCTGTTTTTTATGTGGCCGTGACGAGGAGAATAATGTTATTAGAGTCCAAGTAAAGACAAGAACACTGTTTGGATCAGATAGAGCTTGATGAGGGCTGGAAAGAGCAAGTAAACGTATCTTTGAGGCACGCCAAATTTCTCTTTCTTCCTCTCCCTCTCCTGCATTGATGGACGTCCACTGCTCCGCTCTCAAACAGCTGGTAGAGGCATTAGGACGGGGATCTTCAGAAACAAGAGAAGTAAAATTATTATCTCTGACATTTCAATACAGCCTTTAGTCCAAGCTTCCACCGGGGCTTCCAAATCCATTCAAGCTAATCTAGACCCTTCTTCATACAGCTTATCCTTCTCAAGGCTCTTCCTCTTTAAGCCCCTTGGATCACTGCTCATCAAAATCATTGCAAACAATTTACAGTGTATAGAGCGCACCCACAACATAAAGACACCATCATGTAATGACATTTAAGCTCTCAGATACTGACTGGAAGTGACTGTATCCATTTCGCTTGGTGTTTATGCCCTCAGCAGGAGACGGGCCAAATCCTAGGCTATGGCATGGTAAATTAACATTGCACGAGTTGACTGTGGTCTTCACTTTCACAGCAATATGAGCAGTTATCAGAATCACACAAGAGAGTCTTATTATGCATGCTAGTAAATGACTAATCTTTAATGAGACCCACATTTAACCTTCTAATGGCTCTTTATTAGACTAACAAGGTGTGTGTGTGTGTGTGTGTGTGTGTGTGTGTGTGTGTGTGTGTGTGTGTGTGTGTGTGTGTGCAGAGTGTATGTGAGTGCAGCAGTGAAACACTAATTAAGCTGTCGGATGGTGCAGCAGATTAGGCAGGCCCCCTGCAGAGTCTTCGGCCCCGGTAGGCAAACAGGCTTCATCCCTCAGCCAGCCAACCCAAATACATCTCAGCCCAGCACTACCCAGAGCTCAGCAATAACATCAGTGCTCACTACACCCAAATATCTTTAGCCCAGTGAGGCCGGATCAGATGGCCTGCCAGAGCCAACAGCCCAGACTGCTGGGTGACTCAGAGAAGGCTGGACAGAGATTTTAGCCTCAGCCGAAGGGGAGATTATTAGCCCCTTCTCATGGAAGTGTCTGTATTTATACTCACAGATTTACTCATATGCATTGAGCACATATGCACACGCAGAGGCACATGCACAAAGCTTCAACATAAACACAGAAACTGGTGTCAGAGATATAGTTTGGTTAGGGAAAAAAAGAGAAGAGGGGATCGAATGTTTTGCAGAGAGCAAAGCGTCTGTTTCATGGTTTGAAAAACCACAAGATTATAAAGTTCTTGTATGATGTGTGTGTGTATGTGTGTGTTTGTGTGTGTTAGTATTTAAGATGTAGTTACTCCACCGCAAAAGGAAGGAAACTCTAGCCTCGGCTTTGCACAAACAGTTGAATCTACTGTAAGAGGCATGATGGGGCAAATGTTAAAATAACTAGCCTATAGTTGATTTAATTCTTTCTTTCTTGCATACACATGCACCTGCATACACACACACACACACACACACACACACACACACACACACACACACACACACACACACACACACTTTAATCCATTGCTCTCTTCCAACATTCACATCATCGCTGTGTGTGTATCCAGCAATAATTCCACAGCATCTGCTGTCAGTTTACATAAATTAATGAGGTAAATTCTGTTCCGTGTTTTTCTTCTCTTGTACTCAGCACTGAAATGTGCTATGTGTCTCTAAAGGTTTTGTGAGTCCTGCATCTAAGGTGGCTGCACATCCTGACCTGGGTTTAAATAAATTAATGAAGGAGGTTGCTACACATTTCTCACCATATGAATAACATGTATTTTATGTGTCTCTGTTGGATTTGTGGGTTTTTCATCCAGGGTGGCCACAGATTCTGATCTGGGTTTCTCTTACATTTAGTACAGCATCCTGTGGGAACACTGCACTGTTACTCCACCTTATAGTGTGTGAACCGACGAACGAACCGCAAATAAGGGATAGATCATTTTCACCTTTCAAGTGTTCACATTTTTTGTTAGCTTGTGACTATTTCGGTTAAAAGCCCATCCCAGGCTGTGTGCATGTACCTGCGTGCCTGTGCGTGGCCTGTGTGTGACTGCAGCTCGTCCTGGAGGATGCGAGGCTGCTCTCCCAGGCTCTTAAAATGGCCGCCTGGAGGCATAGAGGAATAGGGCTCCTTTTATTAATGCTACACCTTTGATTAATCTGAGCAAATCTGTTCCCCATCCAATGGCTGACAGCTCTGGGGCCGAGGCAGGGACCCCAATACACACACACACACACACACACACACACACACACACTCACACTCACACACTCACACAAACACTGTCAGTGAGTGTTGACACAGTCCAGATGTTGGCAGCTCTGTTCCAAATGAAAGCAGGGCAGCCGGCCAACAACCTGAACCACTCTCCCCATCAAATGATATGTTTACAATAATACTGTTCTGAGACTCAGGAGACACACGCACATGTGCACATGCGTGCACACAGACACACACACACATTTATACAGTGCACACACACATACAAGCAACATGCAAGCGCATTCTCAAAGCAGGGGAAATGAACTAATGGAAAGCCAGCGTACCACATTGGGTGCAAAAGTGAACCAACTTGTGGTAGGGCAGAAAAAGAGAAAGAGAGAGAGTTTGGTAAGGCAGAACGCAGAAGAAAATGCAGAGAATAGAGAGACAGGGTGTGACAAATAGACTGATCAAAAGAGAGGAGCGAGTCATCATCATCATTGCCTTGTTTGGATCTGTATTTCCCCTGCTATGTCAGTCAGACAGGGGAGATGGAAAAATAATAGTGTAGTTATGTAATGTGCCTCGGAGGGCTGGAACTGAAACAGACAGAGAAAAAACCCCCACCACTGGTTCCACACAGAGGTGCAGCAGAGGTCAGACTGTACCTACTGTTCTCTATAGCAGCGGCACCCAAACATTTTTTACCTCTGGACCCCCAAAATCTACACGACCCACTTTTTGCAGGACCAAATGTTGAACTCTGACACCAGACACTGATCCTTTTTTTTCCCTTTATCAGGCCATTTCACTTGATTCATTATTGGTGCGAGCCCAGGGGCTATAAATATTCATTATTTCTCAAACAGTAGGCATTTATCACAAAGATTAAAAACATGATCATAAATGTGTGCAATGCAAGTACTTTTCTCATAACATAAATCATTTGGAAAACCTTTTTTCTCTCAAAGCTGCGTGGGGGGTCCTGATCCCCAAGTTAGGAGCCGATTCTCTTTTTTCTTTCTCTCTCTCTCTCTGTCACACACACACACACACACACACACACACACACACACACACACACACACACACTTCTGTTGACACACTAAAGTATCTGCACAGGTGTTTCTTTCTAATGACTTCCTGAGAACATTTCTATATGTTGGCACATAACCAAACATTGTCAAAATGCGTCTAATGAGCAGCCACTCAGTTTCAGTCTGCTGACTCTAATCAGTTGTTTGTTCTCAGCATGTTACTCTTGACTGTCACACAGTGTCAAACCTTCAAGTGTACCTGACACATCTAAGCTTCACTCTTCTTCATTATGTGGACACACACATACCAAATGCACACATGCAGGCGTGTGCATGTAGGCGCATATGTTCAGAAATGTGAAGATTTGTTTGGTTAAGATTATATGCACAGACATACAGGTGGTGCAAAAAAGATCCTATGATCTTTGTTGCTGTTTTGTTCTGACTATTTCCTGGAGCAATAACAATCAGATAATATTTCCTTGTTGTCTGCCTGATGGAGACAAGCCACTGCAGGCGTAAAAGAAGGGTACAAAAAAAAAGAAAACTGTCTGATAAAGAACTTAATCCATTCATCTGTTCCGACAAGACCAGACAATAAAAGAAAAGTGGTCGGCTCATTTAGAGGAAGTTTCTGTTCAGATTATAGGGTTATGGGGTGACACAGATGCACTCAGTCACTCCTTTAAAGCACCTCTCCACATATATTTGAAACCCTTTGAAATATTACATTGTACTGTATCATGATGGTATATTAATATTGAATAATGTTTTGTTTACTGTGATAGAGAATTTCCGGCAAAAGCATTAACTAAACTAGTGGAAAATGGCTCACTGGCATACATATCTGCCCTCACTGTGAAGAAAGAGTCAATGAATATGCAAATTTGAAAAAGCTACTGAGTGTATTTGCTGTGTGTGTGTGTGTGTGTGTGTGTGAGAGAGAGAGAAACGAGAGAGAGAGAGAGAGAGAGAGAGACTGGGTATTGTCATATCAAACATATCAAGAGTTTATTTGCAAAGGGACACTAGGAGATTAGCCACTTTGGCTATAAAATGAAAATTGCTGGCATTAAAGCAAAACTCACAGATTACTATCAATGCTAATAATTCTGTGCATAAAGTGGTAAATTACTGATGTAATCAAATGACTATCAATCAACAACATTCTGCACAAAGAAAATCTAAAGAAACATAAAATCAAGCTACGGTATCTCATTTCTTGTTTTTTAGCCACACTATGGCTCTAGGGATGCCAATATCTGTAGGTCGGTCCACCACTTTGGTCCAGATTGAAGTATCTCAACAACTATAGGATTGTCATTTAAATTTGTACGGGCATTCACGGTGCCCAGAGGATGAATCCTAATGACTTTGGTGGTCCCCTGACTTTTTCTCTAGCGCCTACATGAGGTTTACATTTGACAACTATTGGATGGAGTGCCGTGAAATTCGGTACAGACAGTCATGTTCCTCTCAGGATGAATTGTAATCACTTTGGTGATTAACTTTCGATCTAGTGCCATCATCAGGTCAAATTTCTATTATTTCCAATACTTTGGTTTATGACCAAATATCTGTAAAACTAATGATGCTCCCAACAGGCTCAGCTGTACTTTGTGTTTAGTGCTAATCAGTAAACATTATCATGCTAACATGCTAAACTAAGATGGTGAACATGGTAAACATCATACCTGCGTAACATCAACATGTTAGCATTGTCATTATGAGCATGTTGGCATTTAGCTCAAAGCACCACTGTGCCCGGGTACAGCCTCCCAGAGCTGCTAGCACGGCTGCAGACTCTTAGTCTTGTTGCTCAATAAGATCATCTAGAGATGAAATTAGGGACATAGAAAAGTAAATACACTCTTATAATATGACTGCAGATATGCAAAAACAATTCTGAATTTGTTTGGTAATATATCATTGAAGCAATATAGCATTTGAGCAAATTAGTTTTGGAGGAGTATACTTCACCACAGAGCTTAGAAATGCCTGGCACTGCTGAAACATATGGGATGGATTATCTGCACAACACTGAGGAAGAGAGAGAGAGAGACAGAGACAAGAAGAATATTTCCACGAAATGTTTAACTCAATAATTGAACGTTGCCTTTTATTTTGCTGTTTTCGGCCTTTTGAAGCTGCACTGTTCCATGCTATCACTGAGCTGATGGAAGTGTAATGAAGTGTGGAGGAACAGTGCCAACTTCAGCAGAAATGCCTGTGGTTCTGCCTTCCAGCCCAATGCTAACAACACAGCAGACAAACGGTGCAGATGAAAACTAACCGAGGAGTTGAAATCATTTTTAACACAGAGACACGCTCCCTGTGCGTCACATAATCTCATCCACTAAGGGGTGTGTGTGTTCGCTACGGGGGTCCATTAATAAAATATGACTGTATCATATAATAGACTCGTCTGCCAAATTACAGGAGACAGAGAGACAGCTTATTAGGAGGATTGAGGGGGAGGTGTGTGTGTGAGAGAGAGAGTGTGTGTGCAAGATGGAGCCTGAATGGAGAGATTAAGTGGCCTACTCTCATCAAAAAGGCACATTACCTAAGTGTTGGCATCATTAATAAGACTAAGGCAGAGCCAATCTGCTAACAAAGGCTCTAACTGTGACCGAGGAGACATGAGAGAGGTGGACAATTATCTCTACTGCTGCGCATAGGAAATTCTCCCTTTCAGTTTTTTTTTCTTTTCTCATCCCACCAGCACAAAAATATATGCCTACAATATATGCATGTATTTACATATATACAGGCAGGTACATTTTCACACATGCTTATGCACATACACACACAAATCACACACCACTCACACACAAAACAGGGCACCGCTCTAAATCCAAATCAAACTGCCATGAGTCACACTGTCACCGTGGCAACAGTGGCCGGCTCCATGCAGAACACATTCTGTTATATCTCTGGTGTCTTTTTTTCTCTTTGCGCCACACACAGACACAAGCACCTTTCAGCTACAGTAATTCCTGCACTGATCTCTCAAGTGGATCAATGAATAAAGCACTGGGGTGTGTAGCTTTCGACTGCTCGAGGTCATAGTTCAGATTTTTATCATTCAAATCCATAAAAACATTTCATCTTCATTCTTCTTAAACTGGCAAACTGCATTTGTGTATCTATCATATTTACTGCTTTGACCACAGTAAGTGATGATGCTCTCTGTCCTGTGGATGTGACATGAGGGTTTTGAGGGGTTTGAGCCGCACTGACACGTTTCACCACCAGATGGTGTCTCCCATTGCTGCAGTGGAGAACGAGAGAGGAGGGAGAGAGGGGGTGCGCTTAGCTGTTGCCTGCTCTATCCATCTTCATAAACACAAGCAATAGTCATCCTCTGAAAACACCAACAGAGATAAATTGAGGGGATGCTTGGTTACATGGCAGGCTTCCTGGTTAGTTGGCCTGGACTGCAGGACTGTCTGTTGTAAATTTATGGCTGTGTCTGTTGTTGGTGGTCTGTGTGGCTTTGGACGTGCTTCAAACAGTCACTGATATTCATTGGCCCTCACTCACGCATCCTGACTCATTTTTTAATTATTGTTAAGACTAGGAGAAAAAAGAAGTAGTGTCACTTTTGAGAGTCTAATTTTTGTACTCTGCACTTGTACTGAAGGGACACTGCAGAACTCGAACAGGAATCAAGCAGTCACAGCTATAAAGAGCAAGATTAATATTTTTAATTAAAAGGTGACTTTGGGATGACATTCTGCGCCCATATAAATAAGTTCCTGGTCTTACTCCGAAAAGCAACGATAACAGAAAAGGCAAACATGGTGCTGCATTGACACTTTTGTAGACTTCCTCAGGCTCCATAGTATTTGTGTGCTGTAAGGTAGAATGGCTGAGCTTTGAAATAACTCATAAGTGAGTTTGTTGGTATAGAGATGGAGATGAATTGCCAAAGGTCAACACAAACAATTGTGATAGTTTACAATATTTCAGACAGTTGTGCAGCAGATGTTGGTATGACAAGAGTTAAAGCACTTTGTCAGTAAAACTGGGCAGAGACCAACAGCAAAACAGGCTCTGATTTCTTTTCCACAAACTTGTCCTTTTGTCTTCCAGAACGTGCTACCAGGACATATGCCGTGGTGAAACGCTGATTTATGCAGGTTTGATGAAGTGGACAGAATTTGGGAGGAAGAATCAACAATTTGAGAGTATAATCACCAAAGGCCTTCCCACTCCATCTATGATACACTTCAAAGCTCCTTCAAAGCCCCTCCTGTGGCTGGCAGCAATGTTAAAGATGCAGTTGGCCGTTGTTGGGCCATCGTTGGGCTGTTGTTGGACTTTGGTTGAATGTCTGTGCCCAACCATTGCCCGTAGTTTTTGCAGTGACTGTGTCCAGTACTGTTGCCTCCTCTTGTTGGCTCTTATCTGGGTCCGTTTGACCAGTTTGGGCCACCTATTCATCTCTACAAAGACTGACAACACCAGTAAAGCAAAGCAAAACTTTACTGTGTTATTTATAGCTTACATACAGACTTACATCTATTCTCGGTTCACATTTTAAGCCTAATGTGAGACCACATTCACAGTGTCAGGAAAGTGATCATGATTATCAAGTTTGAGACGTTTGTCGGCAGTCAGCTTGCATTAACGTCTTTGCGATGTGTTCAAGTGCAACTTTTAACAGGAGATATGACAACAGGAAATGGAACTCTGGCTTATTTTATTCATCTTGACTTTTTGCAGCAAAGAAGCTTCCTGGCATAGCAAAGCCTGTAAGGGGACAGCAGAAGATCACACAGGTGAGTGTCTCAAACACTTGCTGGTATAACCACAAAATAACAAAATCAACAAAGATTGAACCTTCTATCATAGTGTTATTGCATTCTAGTGCCTTTTTTTTCAGTGACTCACTGATAAATAACCATACACAAATAGTTCCTGTAAAGCAATCATTTGTAACAGGAGGCAAGCCACCTGTAAAACCTGTAAACAACTCAACATTTTGTCAATATATTGCAACAATGCCATCTGGGTATTTTACTATGTGTGTAGGGGTTCTTTACCTTTAAAAGGAAAGGTACACATCATTGTCTCCAAACAATCAATCCAAGTCAGCAGAACTCAGCACACTAGCCAACTCAGTAACCTTTCCATAATAAATAATCTACAAGCGGTGATTGTTATGGCTTTTGGTCCTGCAGCTGACATGTACTTCTTCAAAAATGTCATCATGTGTTGGGTGTACATGGGCTACATAGAGCACAAGAATTGTGACTGGTCAACTTGGACCATGCATATTTTTTAGATGCACATACTGTCCTACATTCCAAAGGAGGCTGGTCCACAGAGGATTGGGGGGGAAGATCCTCCCAAATTTTTGGAACATTTTCCTTAAAAAGCAAGTTGTTTATGTTTGGGAAAAGTAAACCTACGGGCCCCAGCTGAGAACCACAATTTATAATCCCTGTCCTCCTACACCTTCTCAGTACAAACCTCCACCACTACATTTCCATTACAGTCGGTAACTCCAGATACCATATCATAACACTGATCCAATTCTGCAAATGTTTTTTTTCTTTTACTATGCACTTCCATAATTGTACAGGAATATTTCTGGCAAGCACAGATGTCACAGAAGATAAGATTTATAAGATTTCATAATATTGTTATATAAAGCGGAAATGTTTTGGAAAGGTTTTGCACACTTGTGGAGCAACAAGAAAAGAAGACAAAACAATACCTGTGACAGTTTAAATTCAGTCCATTTTCCAAGGCTTTCCTTTCTTTTGTCCAGCATGGGGGCTCCACCTACTGACCAGGTAGAATATACCTTTATATTGCCATGAATAGTGCCATAGTAATAGTTTTAGTGAAAATGTTCACATATACATGTGCTGTTAATGTTTCATGTATCTTTTTATATGGGCAAAATTCCCACATTTATTACTGATCCAGGCCCCCTTTTTGTGTTAAAAAATGTCACTGGAATTATGGTGTGCTCACTCCAGCTGGAGATCTTTCAGTCATCACCACCTTTCATCTCATTAGTGATGGTGTTGTATATGTTTCTAAGTAATATTTGTACCTGGAGCTTGTGCAGCACTGTCTCCGAGGAAACTACATATGACACCGAACCTGGTGAGAAAATCCACGCATTGCGCATCAGATTGATGATGTTGTTCCCTTTTAAGTGTAGCTCTGGCTCAACAGTACATCCTTCATGCAGGATGTGTTTTGCTGTGCTGCTTCATCGTGATCACAGCCCTGGTGATCTATCTCATCCTCTCTCTTGTGCTGGAGGTGGAGTGGGGCCATGTGGGCTCATTTACAGGCATCAGTAGAGAGTGATTTGGGTGCAGCCCCACTGCAGCCCTGACTTCCATCAGAAGGGGGATTTTTTTTCAGCATAACACCAGTGGTGCCAACGGTTCCATCAGCACCACTAGATACACTGAGACACATTTGGGCAGCTCACCCTGCAACCATGGTAACAGAAGAATTTTACTAGTTGGCAGCAGCCAATAGTGGGGCACTTCCCACCCAGCTCCGACCAATAACAGAGCAGCCTGCAGCCCAGCCCACCTAGAACTAACACTGATGGGCTAGTGCAGGCAGAATTTAGAGATGTAGGCTTGGCTAATGAACAAGTACGAGAGTAAGAGTGTGTAGGTATGTGTGTGTGTGTGTGTGTGTGTGTGAGTGAGTGAGGCAGTAGCATAATCTGATGAGAGGATTCCCTCTCTTTTAACCGCAACAAGCGAACACATTGTGGGGTAGTACTCATTCACTGAGACCATCTGACATTCAGCACCAACAGTGCAGCAAACCCTCCTGTCATCTCGCTCCCACACACATTCACATGCATCCTGCCCACACACACACACACACACACACACAAAGTCTCAGCTGGCTCTTATCACAAAATAACTTATCTGCCTTATCTCGGCAAGTGACAAAGCAGTTTTTAGGAGATCAGAATATCAAATCTTAACCAGAAAGAAGAAAATACATGCCATCATCAGATGTCAATAAAGTCATTTATTATTTCACACAATGGATAACATGAACAACTTCAACTGTAGTTCTTCTTAATAAGTGCTCAACGCTGCCAGCCAACAGAAGGGTAGCAAAAGAATGAGCTTTTCTTTCTGAGGAAAGAGAGATAAAAAAACAAAAACAAAAAAATGAACCTACAAGATCATGAAAGATAAACATGACCAAAAGCATGCCAGCGGACATGGATATACATATATATTGCATGTATATATGTGCTTAAGACATATATCTGTATGCCAGCAAATGCAAATACAAAATATATGTGTACATTTACACATACATACTGTGAAGGATATATGCATATGCATGCGCATCTAGTATTTACTCTATATGTCAAATATTTGCAGTTTTTAATATTCATACAATGTACAAAAATGCTTCATGAATTAAAAAATTCATTACAAAAAGAAACATATCAAACAAACAATGTACAAGTCTTGCTCCAAATTCAATTGAAATTCAACTTTCGGCTTGTCTAAAATATTTATGCATACAATCAAGTTGAGCATGCAAATAAAGGAAACCCACTCTAGAAAAAGGTTCAAATACACTATGTATACAAACTAAAATATGCCCACACTGTTAGAAGAGCTCACTTTGTGCTCTAAAGAAGTACATTTATTGGTTTTCTCAATGCATCATCTGCACTTTCAGCTTTGAACAACATTATAGCTTAGAACTGTAACATATGCTGTGAGGATGACTACATGTACATTTATGAGGCTCTGTCTCACGTGACCCCTCACTCCATGTGTAGGACACTCATCACAGCATGCTACAAAGGGAATGGGGGGTGATCAAAATTTAGGTGCCATTATATCCCATCCTAGTTGCTGTAGTGAACTGGTAAGTGTGGACTACAGTAAATACACCCCAACCACTGATTTAAGGTCAAACACTGCTGCGCTGCCCTTGATGCTCGGACCAAAGACAAGGTAAAAGATCCTTACATCAGTGGTTAGGGGCCTCCTGTAGCCACTGCTCCAGATTGGCTGCTAAATACAATACAACAACAGTGACCTTGAACCCTATTCACAGCCACATCCCCTCTGCAGTCTCTGTGTAGAGTGAAAGCTCTGGATTAGGACAATACTTGTCAGTGTTAGAAGGCACCGGAGCATTGGCTGGTAGGAGAGACAGACAGGACAGACAACACCTGGGGTCTTTAACTCTCACATCAGAGACCGCTGACTGACCACAGTATGGAGGAGTAAGCTGCCAAGCGTGTAGTCTCTACACCTCACGGACCACATATCTAGACCTCATCTTCACCACAACAGACTGCAGACCCACCGAAAGTCATCAAAGCAAGGTTAAGCACACTAAAGTTAGGACGAGTGTATTTTTGGCTATTTCCTCTGAGAACTCCCCCCGCACACAACCTTCTTGCTTACTATTCATGCTACTGCACTGCCACAACTGGCTGCAGGCAAAATAGCTGCATGTCAGCGGGGATTCCTATTTTTGGTCGAGTACACTACAGTGGGGCTTGTATCCTGCAAGAACTTTTAAAGGTGTGATAAGGCAAATTATTTTAGCATTCTGTGTAATTTAACGGACTGGAACGATGACTGTCAATGTACAGCAGAATTTGTCGAATAGGAAAATCAATTAGGGCAGTAATTTGTGTATGTGTTCTTGGGTCTTGAGCAGTCTTAATAGAGAGAGAAGGTCTACTGTGGTTTTAGGAGACAGTCCCAGCATAGCCGAGCCCAACCGGTATCCATGCAGGATGGACATACTAACACTATTTACAACAAACACTTCAATACTGTAGTTTTACATCTGGTTAAGGCTGTACTGCATAGAGCTGCAGTAACTATAGTTTTCATGAAATGATAGTCACTTTCTGCACAACTTATTACAAATTATTACTGGTATTATTCACAATTCTTGTTACATGAATTCATTTTATTCAGTAAATAAGACCACTTATTTCTCTTTGTCGAAGGGTGGACCCAGAACAGATATTCCTTTTAAGGTCATTGCCAGGCATGGCCTGATGCATAGCAAACAACAATGTACGGGAACGTGGTTTCCATGACAACCTCCTCTGTTCCTCCATTGCCAGGTACATAACCTATTATATGTTGTAAATAACTGGTTAAATACTGGGCAAAGTAAATAATCTTCAATTATATCTTGGACATTGAGGACAATCGATATCTCTGGATAGAAACACATCTGATACAGTGGACCTTTCTGTTCCCACCACTGCTGTAAAGCAGTATGTAGGCCAGTACATGATGTGTATTTAATACAGTAATATCATATTATATTTATCAGTCCCGCCCTTCTAGTTCTGTTATGATGATATGGGTCAGAAAACTAGGAGGAAGCTAGGAGACAGACTCAGTGCCTGGTGACAGAGGATGCTGACTATGGAAGCTGTGAAGGGACACAGGCAGTGTCAGGGTTCTGATGACTAAGACACATGCGTCATATGGACAATCATGAATATTTTGGGTCAATTTCTGGGGCACTCTGCCACTTGATATTTCTCAGGTCAAATGTAATTGGTGAGAGAAAGAAACATAAGGCACAAGTTGAACTGCTGCAACTGAGAATCCCACCCAACCCAAAGAAGACAGAATCTCCTGAAACAAAACTTTAACAAAGTTGCCAAAGAAACACTGATCCATTGCTTATATTCTGAAATACTTATTTGAGAAAATACCAACCACTACCCAAAGCCACATATACTGTAGATAGAGTTTAACAAAGGCTTAACATATTGACACAACAAATCCAAGATGGCTACATTCTAGAGTGCACATAGGAATGCTTTACATTGGTGCCAACATGGTGGAGAGTTTGTCAAACTCTGATTTAGATTCTTTTAAATAATACATCCTTACACTGAATACTGAGACTTTGGTTTCTAAATCTAAATACTGGATTTACTTTCAAAAAATCATGGTAAGTAGAAAGACTGGGATTAGCTTTTCAAAACACTGACTGTGAGCCCTCTTCAGCTGAACTGTCCAATCACGATTCAGACTGGGGCTTCGGTTTGACGCTTTTGGCTGCGCAGCCTGCATATACAAATTGATTAAAATAATGCATGCTCTCTGGAATGGATATCCACACCATCGAAGGCCAAAACATAAGGCTGGAACAAGCATGTAAGTGCTGCATTTGATTGATGCAAGTGTATGGTTTTTCATAGTGCATTAAACCAATTTTAAGGTTTACCAAAAACACACCTGATATTCCTCCTGTATGCAATGCCCCCTGGATATAAACACAATAATGAGTGTATGAATGAATATATGTGGTTCTTCCTGTCTGAAAACAAACTTGTCTTGAGTCGCACCCATGTCTGTTTTTGGTTATAAAACAATACACAACTTTCATTGTCTATGGTACAACAATTCTATTTGATATACTGTATGCCAGTACATGTCTCAGTCATGTTCTCATTGTACAAGGCAGGCAACAGTGGACTTTGTTTCTATGTACAGTCTGGGACACTCTCATCCACCATATTGCCTTTGTGTCACTCTCAGGACAGGCCTGAGCAGCGAGGGAGAAATAAATGACACAAGGGGTAGGTTGAGGGAGCACAAGCAATGGGAGATGTAAAACATGACTGGGAGTAGATGAGAGCACAAAGGGAGATGAAGTTGAGCGGCAGGCACCAGGGAGGGCTAAAGAATTGGGGTGAGTGTAGAGCAGGGAGGGGGACCAGGGGTGAGGAGCTGCCAGCAAGTATCGGTTACACCTCGGAAAGAGCAAGAAAACAAGGAAGGTACAGATGGGGGTGGGAGCAAAGAACAGGGATAAGTAATAGGGTAAGGTGGCTTAATTACTGCTGTATCATCCCACGTCTTTGACAAGCTTCCTCAGAAAGGCAAAAATAAGCAGAGCTGCACAGTTTAATATTAACCATTCCCCCTCCCCTTGCTGGTAAATATATGGCTAAAGCCACATTCAGATACAGTATCATAAAGTACCATACACATCACTGTATCAGATACATAAAGAATCACATAATATCCTACACTATCATAAGTACCACACACTTTTATAGCATCGATTCAGTATCAAATAGTACCATATAGTGCCATTGTAAATGAAGGTCCAATGAATCCTTGAAAGGCTCATGTCTGGTTGGGTTTAGCAAAGAGAGGGATGGCACCGGGAAGTGTTCTCTCCTCTTGCTTCTCCACTGACCCACTGTAGTCCTCACAAATTTGAGAGGAGAAACAAATCAAAGTGCACCAAGGAGTCCCAGAATTAAGGGCACTGCATCTGATAGGCTTGAAACAGCACTGACTCCAATAACTGCTCTCCGTTCGGTTACGGAGTTGCTCTCTCCTGCAGGTCTATTGACTGGAAGGAGCCCATAACTCGTCCCTGCTGTGGCCCCTGCCTCTGCGTTTCCCCCCTTTGGCCAGTGGAGGCACAGATCGCGCTTGATGCACCACGGTCTCAATTGTTGCTGAGATGGAATCGTGATTTGAGAACTCCAGAGGATCGGGGGTCAAGCTTGGCCTGAGGCTCTGCCTACCTGGCAGGTCATCACACCTCTCCAGTACAGGCATCCCCAGAGTCCTCCCATCACCTCTCCTACTGGCCAACATGTCCAAACCCCGACCATCAGCCCGATCTTCCTCCCTCCTGTTGGGCGGCTCTGATTCCTCTATGGGTTGTTTTCGGGGCCGTCCAGGCCGTCTTTTGATGACATTGTTTCCTGTTTTGGCTTGTCGCTGCAGGCGCTTGGCACGAAGGATCTTCTGCACATGCTCAAAGTTCAAAGAATGCATCCTCCTCACGTCCTTCTGGATCTGTTCCACCTCGCGTCGCTTATACCTCCGCTTACTGGGAACACCTGGGAGAGGAGAGAGTGAGCATGAGTGAGGTGAGACATCGCAAGGTAAATAAATAGCAGAGCAAGGTCTACAAAGACAAAGGAGTTTTCATGCTAGCATGTCAATCAAAATGAGCAGCCTTGGAAAGGCCAGGAAAGACATCATGCCAATTTCGCTCATGGAGAGAATGTCTTTTTTTTGCTTCAAGAGCTTCCTGCTAATTTTGACATATTCATGTAAGCCTTTCAAAGCCCAGCTGAGCCAGGAGAGCAGATCCTATCCTGTAATTGTCTACTAGAGAGCAGAGAGGAGAGGGGAGAGGAGGAGATCCCATTCTGCTAGCAGGAAACCCACAGAAATGTCTCCTTCAACCATTTAATATGTCGCCACACAATAACAACCCTGTGCATCTGGAGCACAGGCTGCCAAAAAGCCAAACACACACAAATACAAACACACATATCGGCACATTTATCCACATGCACAGACTCACACAGACACAAATACAAAAGCACACATATGCATACACGCACATGCCCAACATGCACAAATAATGAATTCAGCAGTTCAGAATGGCTGAGCAGAAGAAACTGGAGCCATATTGTTTCCTTCACACTGGTGAACTGGGCAGTATGCCCTTTACACGCTGTTCTATCCTTTCTCTTTCCCCCTTTCCCCATCACTCTCATTCTCTGTTCCACTCTACTCGTCATGGGCAGCAATATGCTACTCTCTAATTTTCAATTAAACTGGTAACACTGCACCATTTCATTTCCGTCTCTATTTCAGAAACCGCTTCCTGGTCTTGGTCCGTCTCTGTCATTCTTTTTGTTTCCCATCTCTGTCCCATTTCTTAGCTCCCCCCTCCTCTCTGCCTGGGCACTGTTCCCGAGGCTCAGACTGAGCCACAGCCAAAATGGAGGAAAAGCACAATCAGCCACCAGTCCCCAAGCAGTGTGCATACAACATGTTTGGTCTCTTTTTCTTGAGCTTTTACTCCTATTCCTGGATTCCCTAACCATCTCCTTTCTTCTTTTCCTCCAGAATCCTGCTGATATAATGTAGCAGGTTTCTGCAGTGCTCTAACACATGATGACTGCATTAAACCAAAACAGCTCTGAATTTTATACACCAAATGTTGTGGGCTGGATTGCAGGATGATTTAAAAAGTGATGCATAACACAGTGAGAATATTTTAATTTATTTCATTAAACATCTTGCATCTTGGGTTAGGATAATTCATGTTTGTGTTATAAAGCAACAAGAAGATATAGAATATATATGGGATACTGTCACATATATATATATATTTAAATTTAAAAAAAACAAACGTGAATGTTAAAGGGAAAATTAAGAGTGTAGAGCTCCAAGGTGTTTGCTAATGAACTACGAGTAAGGGAAGATAAAGAGAGGCCTGACCGCCCTCCATTTAAAACTCAGCGGAACATCTCACTCTATTGTTGCTCAAGAATTCAGGGCAGACAGTGAAATTAGTCTAATGCAGAAAGCACTAAGTAGCAGTAGTTTATGAGCTACACAGAAGTGTGCACACGCTCAGCTCTCTCTCTCTCTCTCTCTCTCTCACACACACACACACACACACTACAAAGTAGCAGAAATTTATGAGCTGCATACACGGAACATAAAACCGGTGACCTTCAGCAGTGCGAGGGGCCGTATAGCACTGAGGACCTGTTTCTCTGTGGAATACAACGTCACTACTACACAGAGATACATGCTCACTTATCTACTGCCCCTGCAGTGGCTGAGACCAGGTTTCAGACAGGATAAAGTGATCCTTGATGTATATTATTTAGTGAGTATTTCTTTGCATGAAAGTGCATGCATGTGTGTCACGTGACACAAAGACAATTATTCCAACTAATTCAGTAGATGATGACCTGCTTTTATGCAAATATGCATGTGAGAGATTGTTGTCAGATGCAGTGAGTCCTGCTGATTAGTGAAGAAACGCACACACAAGCACAGACACACGCCTACATGCATAAAAAAAATTAAAATGTTTAAATCACTACAAACTAGTTCTATTAAGGAATAATTTACAAACTCACAGTTGCATGTTCAGATAATAATATAATTTTTGCATCTATATCAGCTTGTGGATGGGGATCTATCTATCTGTGTGTGTCAGAGTGGGTCTATGCCTGTATGTGCATGTGTGCATGTATGGTTGTGCGGCATGCATGCGTATGCACACGCGCCTGTGTTTTAATTGGGCTAAAGCTGTGAAGTGAGGCAGTAAGTCATGCTAGAGGAGGGGCAGGGGGAATGGGGGAAAGAGAGGGTAATGGGGGAATGAGGGGGAGGGGAGGCAAGGAAAAAAGCAGAAAGAGAAAGGGAAGAAGGAAAGAGAGATAGAAGGGGGGGGAGGGGGAGGAAGAGGCGGAGAAACAAGGGGAAGTCTGTGTATGGATGTGGTAAAAAAGGCAAAAAATGGAAAGCAAGGGCTGAACTGCAGAAGCAGCACAAGGGGAAAAGGGAAGGACATGGAAGGTAGAAGAGGCATAACAACAGTGGAGGGGGGGGGGGGGCCTAGTGTGTATATGAGTCATCCGTCCTGGATCCCGTGGGGTGGGGGGTGTATTCTAACTGAGCCCCTGGCTTCTCCTCCCTGCCACTGGACTAGGCCCCAGTCATTAAACCCCTGGCTGCCAGCCAGCTCTTTTAACACAGGCAAGGGCCTTTTACGGCGTGTCTGTAGAAAATAAATCACACTGTGTGAATAATATATCTCTGGCAAAGGCATTGGCAGGAGAGGAGGAAGGGAGGGGAGGAAGGAGAGATTGGTGAATTATAGTCGTCTCCATCCATGCATTACGTTCTCTCTATCCCCAGCCAGATGTGCTCAGAGACAGCAGAATACAGAATGTACCAAAATACACATTAGTTTGGTAGTGAGAATTTGGGGCTACCCTGCCTCTTTGTCTGCTTTAAGTCCTGATAACGCTGTACATAGCATATTTATTAATAGGAATCACCTTGACGAGTACGCTGCCATCTACATTTAAAATGGGGAAAACCCTGTTAACTCTGACTAATATGTGATTAAGTCTCCGCACCAGCAAATAACAAGCCCGTTATCACTAGGGAACAGAATAATATATTGGACACCAATTATTTTTGCAAACATGCTCCTGATTTAGCTATGTTAACAGTTCTGCAACCTTGGCAGGTTAAGATTATATATAACTGGCTTGTTAACACCAAGATGCTACACAGTAAAGCACAACTGTAGCATCTTGTGCTTTACTGTACAGTATGCACATCCAGTGCTCCCTGATGTGAAGAAACGCTGGATGTGTGGACATGCTAGTCATTGGCTAAATCTGTGGTCACACAGGTGAAAAGAAAGCCACATTTTTAAAACACTACCTACTGTATGTTCAGCTTTTTTATCTTCTGTGTACAGTAGAAGTCACTGTCAGTTGTAGTTTTGTTTCACTAATACATTCCTGTTCCTACTTTTCTCTAACAGATAGTTATGATCTGCTCTCCATTGCCTTGCAATTTGATCTATTATGAGGTCCATTGTTGTGTTAAGCTACTGTTAATGTTAGCTAAACACTACTGATGCTTTATATCAGAAGCTTTGCACAGGTTAACCATGGATGGCTTTTATTGTGAGCTAGCTACAGGAAGTCTAGCCATAAGTGAACTGGTTAGATAAAGACAAGCAAGCAACAGGCGGTTATAGCAGTTTGGGCTAACCTCAAACCTCCATCACATCATCAAAGTAAGCAATGCATTTTACCATGCCGCCCCTGTCAAAAGAAAAAACATTCCTGCTGTCATGGTTTCTGATCATGGCAAAAGGGCAGTGCATTCCCTTGTAAATACACAGTGTAGTGTAAAAATGACCAGGCAATCCTAATGTAAGTGGTTCTTACCAGTGAGGGAGGGACTCGAGCACTTGTTCGTCTCTCCTGGCTCCTGCCTGGCAGTTTGGAATGACATTAAGCCCTGATCTCCAAACACAGTGAGCCTCGTCTTCCTGCTCCTCCCACCACACTCGTCCTCCCGTGACCCCAAAAAGAGGTCAGAAGCTGACTCTGACCGCTGCGATTGGCTACTGTAGCTGCTCATGAAGCTGTTTATTGGCTGTCGAGTCTGACGGGAGTGGAACTGGCTGTCAGCAAGAGAGTGTGTGGACAGCTGGTCCGACTCAAACATCCCTAAGCTGGATCCCAGGCTTGAGCCTCTACCGCTGCCCCTCTGCTTCTCCAGATGCTTTGAAGAGCCCTGACTGGCCAAGTCCCTCCTGTCACTCAGCATGCTGAGACGTGCATTGGTCTTAGCTCCACTGAAGAGCCCACCCAACTCCTGCCGGTCTCGCAATGAAAGGAGGGGTTCATCCTTGTGCTTATGTTTGTGCTTGTGCTTCCTCTTATGGAGGCGAACCCCTGCAAGACCACCTGCGCTGCCACTGCCCAGGGATCCCAGGCCCTCTCCTCTTACAGAGGGCCCCTGGAGTGGGCCACTAGCGCTGCGAAGCTTGGCCCCTGGCTGGAGCTTTGAGTGTCCACTGGAGTGGAAAGCCTTGGGAGGGGGGACAGCAGGCCTCATGAAGGGAGATGGAGGTGCAGGTCCTAGCGAGTGATGGGGCAGGTAAAATGGGGGAGCAGGTGGAAAGTAGCCCAGACTCAGAGGAGGTGCGTAAGGCATCGCATACGGTGCTGCATAGTAATTTCCCCCAGCCAGCGGATAACCATATCCTTGAACAAAAGGCAGCTTCGATGTGATTGGCTCGCTGGCTTTGGCTGGACGGCCACGTCTCCTCTTAGCCTTCAAATCGGCACTCCTGCGGAGGTACGAGCTGGAGTCACAGGGGTAGGAGTCGTAGGTAACAGGGTAGTAATGATGGAAGTTGAGGCGGAAAATGGAGGGATATGGTTGCTGGGGGTAGCAGGTGTATCGTCTGTGAGACACTCGTAGCTGTTGGAGCTTTAACACAACCTACAGGAAGGTTGAAAAGAGGAAACATTTAGGAATACACACCATATACTATGCACTTGCACATTACAGTGCTTGGTCAAAGATTACACAGAATTTATTATAGCATTTCTAACCTCCTCCAGTTCAGAGAGAAAGTGAAGATGATCTCGGCTCTGTAGGCACTTCCTCTTCCGCCGATGATGTTTTTGCTTCTTTTCCTGCTGTGACAGGAAGTTGTCAACAGCAGTTACTTGCCGTTCACAGCGTGTTCTGTTGCCCCTGTTGGATGCTTCCAGAGCTGCTGCCTCTGCAGCCTCAAACCCACACAGATCAAATGAGTACCTGTATGAACACAACATAAAATATAAAATCACATTAAAACCACCACCTTTATAAATATATATGTCAGTCTGAAATATAAAACAACAAAGGCCTATAAATCAAGGTTCAAGAAAGGTAAAGAAGTGAAGAAGCAGTGTACTGCACCTGCGTCGAGAGGCAGGGCCTTTCTCAGTTTGATCTGAGGTGCTGTTGTTGTCTGTTCCAATCCCGCTGTCACTGGGAATAGTCTCCTCACTGTGGGACTCGCTGATGGGGGACAGGGTCACCTCCTTCACCGATGCCCCCTCTGACAGGTGGGAAGGTGAATTAGCCAGAAGGCGTGGAGGAGACAGTTTCCATCCCCCAGAGAGAAAGCCCCTGCCTGATGGCTTGGAGGGCAGGGCTGAGATGGGCTGCAAACTGGGCATAGTGGCATCAGGGTGGCTGGCTCTTATGGATAGAGCACTGGAGCTGGGAGACGAGGTGGTGGAAGGCACTGCAGGGCTCTCATAGAGACTGGATGCAGAGACTGACAGGGGGGGCTTGTCCCTAGTGGTTTTGGGAGGGTTGGAGCCTTGGGTTTCTGCCCTGGGTTTACGCCCTCTCTTCTTACCAATGTAGATGGTTCCTCTCTTGCTGACATTTATCTGTTTTCCCAGCCGAGCCTCAATGGTGGACGCCATGGCACTCATAGCTGAGGTAACGGGGGCAGAAGATGACTTCAGAGCCAGAGTGCCGTTCTGACTGGAACCTGAGAGGATCTCATTCAGGATGCTCTGCATTTTTCCAAGCTTCATCTTATTCACTGGCCTGGAATGGCCCCTGCCACGCTTTAGTTTCAGATTGTTAGAATTGGCGCTGGTGGTCGTGGAGGCCATTTGCACTAATGTGTTTAATGTGTGTGTCTTCCTCCTACGGTTTAGCCCTGCAGAGGTTTCTTGTGCCAGTGGGCTTGGAGGTGAGGTGGAGGTGCCCTCATGGATGGTCTCCACTGTTAGGAGTGGCTGTTTCTTGGGGCGTCCTCGTTTCCTCTTAATGGGTGTGTGGACAGTCAGGCTGTCAGTGTTGGTGTAGAGAGGGCTAGAGGGGGTGATGGGAAAGGCTGAGGGTGGGTCAGCTAAGGTCGAGGGGCTACCCCGGTTGTCTCTCTGGGGTGATGTGAGGCTGGCATGGCTTTTAGCTTTCAGGTAGGACCATCTGTCCTTGGCCTTGGTTGGTCTGGAACTGGCTGCAGAGCTGGTGCTGTGGCTGGGGCTAGGACTCAGGGCTGCCCTGGGTCTAGGGCTGGGACCGGGGCTAATGTTAGCCCTGGGTTTAGGGCTGGGGCTAGGACTGATGCTAGTCCTGGGGCTGGGGCTGGGGTTTGGGCTAGGGAGTCTGGGGTTCATGTTAAGATTGGGTTTGTTGATGTGATTGTGAGTAGGCTCTCTTTGTTTAAGGGTGTCTGTGTTAATCCTAGGACGGCCCACAGGGTTCTTTTTCATTCTATTTGCACTCAAAGCTGACTCTGGGTCAGACCCGCTTGTAACTGTCTCTCCTCTTTCTGCCCTGTCTACCCTCTCTCCTTTTTCTCTTTTATCGCCTTTATCTGCTCTCTCAGCTTTTTCTATCCTCTCTCTGCTGACATCAGCCTGACTTGTGAGTCGAGAATCATTTTTGTGAGTGTCCATCTTATGTGCTACTTTGGGTTCTGGGGGCCCAGGCTGGTGCTTCTCTGTAGTGTCAGAGTCCTGCCGTTGCTGTGATTGCTCCTCTACAGAAAATGATTCGTCAAAAGAAGGCCTCCTCCGCCTCTTTCTTCCTTTCCCTTCCTCTGTCAGCATGGGCATCCCTCTGTCTTCTTCATCTCCTCTCCTCCCAGCAATTGCTCGCTCTCTTTCCTCTTTTCTCCTTTCCTCTCTTTCTTCATGGAACCGCTCAGCTGTCTCCTCTTGCCTGTACTTCTGCTTCTCCTCTGAATTAGTTGGGCTCTCCGATCCTTTCTCTGACTGTCTTCCCCAAGGTGTATCAGCACTGTGGGGATTAGAGAGCATCCTCTGGGAATCCTTCCTGCCGTACTTCCTCTTGATATTCCCAAAGAGCTGTTCACTGACCTCTTGCAAACCCCTCCCCCTGGAGATATGTATACAGAGAAAAGATTATGAAGTGGAATGGAAGGAAAGAAATAATGTTTTGTATTTCACCAATACTAATGAGTAGCAGTATGAACATTTACTATTTTATATCTCCATTTATATCTCCATACATAGGGGTGGGTATTACCAGAGGACTCTCATGATATGATGTTATCATGACAGTTGCTCTGATTCAATTTATTATTTAAGTTATACAATAAGATATCCTGCAATATATTGCAATTTATAACCTCACCTCAATTATGTTTTGAAGTTAAAAAAAATAAACACTGACATAAAAATACATAATATTGCTACACAAAATATTATAATACAACATTGTCTAGACATTCTCCCATTCCCGGTCCATAGTGTACAGTATTTTTATTCTAGTGATCATGTTTGGCTCATGATAAAATCCACCACACAGGAAAATGAACCATACCTGCTTAAAGAGGTCAGGTTGAGAATACTCGCATCGGTAACCACTGGCAACTGCAGGTCTGGAGTCAGGGATCTCTGAGGTGAGGGGCTTCGTGAGAAAGGTTGGGTTGGATCGAGCAAAGAGCTCCTACTGGCTCCTGCTGGCTCAGAATCTGCAGGATTGGCCGGGGATGCAGAAGGTGCTGTAGACGTGATCCAGTCTGGATTGATTTGGTGTGCATGTGCGTGAGTGTGTTGGAATTGTTGTGTGAGGGTGTGCTGTGTTTGCTGTGTGTGTGAGAGCGTGTGTGCAGGAAGGAGGGAGCTGCGAAGCTGGTGTTTGGGTGGAGTGTGATCTCCCAGTAGTTGCAGCAGGCCTCCCTCTCTCTGCTCAGGCATTCTGAATTGGCGCTCATATGTCTGGGGATGACAGAAAAGAGAAACAAAGTCTGGTTACTATACACAAACTGTAATCACAAGACAGCTTTATATAGCTGCAGGGATAGACAAATGATATGGTAATGATAATGTGATCATAAAACTATGACTACTCTATTTCCTGTCTCCATAACATCAGCCTATCTTCCCAGAGATAATACATATGTAGCACAGCATCCAGTTCTGCATCCAGTTTCATTTGGTCAGCACATATCAAATCGGTGATTTGTTGTGCTCTGATATGACATTCTTGTCTTTTCACAGCAGGACTGAGGCTTTTAATACATCTTGTGTGCACGAGCAAACAGTGTGCCACAAAACAAAAGGCTTGTTTACAGAGCAATTAAATTCCTGTGGCAAGGATGTTGCATGCTGTGAGAGCTGGGGGGATGGAGCTGGGGGTGTCTGACTGCACACAGTATTAAACACAGTAGCCAAGCTCAGCCGTGTCCCTGACTACCCTAGACCCAGAATTATTTACTATTATCTTTATTTTGTTGACAGCTCTCTTGTACGGTTCACAACTGTAACTTACACTGTCATACTGTCAACCCCCAAACTGCTTATACAAATATATGTCCTGAAACTATGGCACTATTTATCTACATTTTTTCAGTGAAGGGCCAGAAATCTGAGGTCAACCTTCACTCAGTACCCAGTTTACATTAGTCCATGTAAAACTGAATTGCAAAAGCTTGATAATACTGTTTTAGACAACATAACCCTGCTTAACGTATCACTGCTGCATAATCAGCATACTGCTGGAAGATGAGAAATAGAGCAGCGGATGGCCTTTGTGGTTTAGCCTGTTATTAACAGACTCAGTATGACGCAACAAGACACTGTTCTGCTGCGCTGCAGGGAGATGTAACCTAACCACAGGCCTGCCTCTCAGCTTATACACACAGGGGTGCAAGCGCACACGCACACACTCACTCATGCATAGAGTAGATGTACACATTTCAGAGGCTTTATAAAATCCTGCCTTTACACATAGCAGCACAAAATGCTAATGTATGGACACCGCCAGGCAACCAATTTTAGTCTAGATGGATCAGCAACTTGCCAGCCGATTAGCTCCTGCTCTTTGCAGATGCACACACACACACTTATACACACACAATTATGAAATATATGATGTACGTAGTTCTTATCGCAGTGCACATATTTGCAAGAACAAGCGCTTCATCTCTTCTATCTTTTACTCTGCCAATGTTCCGTTCTACCTTCATTTCATCAGCCACTTTCAATCTCCTCTATCCCTTCTATATCACTGTTCAACGTTTTTCTTCCTCTTTCTCTTTCTGCCGCCCCATCAGTAGTCAGGCAGTTACACTCATTCTGTACTTCCACAATGGCTGCAGGAGCTGTTTATCGGCCAGATGCAAGCTGCACACACTCACAAGTGCAAAAACACACATGAACGCTGAGTAACACACATAACACTCAGCACATAAAAACACACACTGCACACACGCAAGCAAACACTGAGCAGCGTAAATGATTAACAATGCCAGAAAATGCATGTGCTTATTTGCACATACACACTCTCATTTATCTCCTGAACACACTGCTATGGTATCCTTTCAGCTCTGAGATGTATGTGTGTGTATATAAGTGTGAATGTGTGTGTGTGCATGGTGACACTGGAGAAGCGACACTGTGAGTCCACAGAGGGATAAGATGACAGACACTTGATACACACACGCTTTCTCATTTAACCTGTCCTAGAATACCTGCTGTTTCAGGTTAAAGGAGGGCACAGAAAAAGAGACAGACAGGCAGATGGAGGTTGTTAGAGTGAGACATACACACACACACACACACATATATAAAATGTATCCTCACCACTAACCACAAAGCAACCACAGAGAGATAATAAAAAGAGGAGGCATGGACACCTTTCCTACTAGAGATAGGAGAGCAAAAGACGAGAAAAAGAAAAAAACAGAAATAGGGAGCTCACCCCCCCTTTTCTGGTTGTGGTTGGGTTATTGGCACCAGTTCAGCTTTTTGTTCTTAGTTTCCGCCCTTCTACCACCCTCTCCTCCCTCTCCCCTCCTCTCCGCCTCTTACACACCATGAAGCATTTCCAGGGAAAATACACTCACTGTCTGATATTCACACAAGCAAATATAAATAGCGGTCATATGGATCGAGGTACTCCCATGGTAGTCAACACAGTGTGAAAAGAACTTCTTATTCTCCTTGCCTTTTCCAGACAGGGTCAACGTCGGTCACTCATACCACTTGACAGGTTTTCATATGATAATTACTCAACATTTTGATATGTACCGTGCACTTTTCTCTAAAGCATGTTTTGCATTGCCGTTTTATCACTGTATTGGAGGTCCTGTTGTCCTTCATCATGTACTGTAAAAGTCTATACTCATAAGTCTCTGCACGGCTGCACCAATGCCACAGAAAAACGTTGCTGTACTTGGCAAATTCATTCTGATATGTCTCTGTTCTCTCCCTGTGCTACTGCTGGCCTGCAGCAGGGGGCAGCGGTCAGGAAATCAGCACTAGCATGGACTCTGACCCTCTGGAGCAACCAACAAGCACAAGAGCTGTGAGGCTTCAACCTTTTCCACACTGCCCTTCTTCTACAAGTCCCCTCTGATCAAATTTAGATAAGGAGAAAGGCCAACACAAAACAGACCCAAAGCATGTTTAGACCTCAACCCATTTGATGCACTCTACCTCCCTCGAGGCTCTCAGGGCTGTGTTCAGGGGTTAAGGGTCGTACTCCACACAGCTAGGTCAACAAGCATTTCTAGGATGTCTTCCTCTGGGTGAGCACTGTAACAACATGGATTGGTCTCAGTCAGTCACACAAAGGCTCTCCAACACCCGAATGCAGGCAGATATGGAGCTGCACATTCCTTTCCACTGGTGATGTAACCATCAGATAAGGTCAGAGCGCAGCGGAGGAGGTCATGGATAATATGTGACTAAGTGCTGCAATCACCCAACTGAAAGGCACTTTGCAAATGAGTCAGCATATATTTACTGACAAATACGTGTGTGTCTGAATGTAACATTCACACTCAGCAGGCCGTTTAAAAGGAGATCTGGATGTGAGAAGTTGTACTCCTCTCTTCTCCTGACGTGAGGTTAGCTATGTGACGGCCCCTCCTGTCCTTTCCTCTCCTGCAGCCTCTCGTTTTCCACTGTTGAATAAACTGAAACTCTCCCTCACACACACACATATACACACACACACACAGAGCACCCTGGCTGCACCATTATACTGGGAAAGAACACCCTAAACAGGCACACCCAAATCTCACAATCCAGCACACATATACACCAGCAAACATATACACAAACTCCATGCACGCAAACACAGTCAGACACACACAAACACGCTGCCCTTCAAATAGTTTTTCGCAGCCTTTTATTTGGCTGCACGCCCGGTGGTTAGAGTGTTTCATTTTTCCCTGTGTATGGAACTGGGCAGCTGTCCAGACAGACACACAAAGAGAAAGAGAGAGAGAGGCACAGAGAGACAGAGGGAGAGAGAGGGAGAGAGCGAGAAATGGGGAGGGAGGGAGGGGGTTACTGAAAGAATGAAGCGGCAGAGAGGGAGGGAAGAAGAGGACCAGCAGAAAAACAAGAGAGATGCCTAGACCCGTTAACAACTAGTTCCCTCCGAAACCTTATGATTGATATGATCCTCTCTTTTTCTCTCTCTCTCCTTGTCTCTCTCTCTCTCACACACACACACACACACACACACACACACACACACACATACACTCTCTCTCCTTGGCTTTGACACCATGCTGTCTCCCTCTGCCCCTGTGGCCTTGTGCACTGCCCCCCCACCCATAGCATCCCTCCTTTTCTTCTTCTTTTCTCTTCTCTGGAGCTGACCATTCTCCCCCTGTGGGAACCACCACCCCCCTCCCCCCCCCTCCCTCCCTCCAGCTCCATTCAGAGCACTGCTTCGCTGTGATCTGTGTTTCTGACAGCTCTGCACACACACACACACACACACACACACACACACACACACAGACACACACAGACACACACACACACACACA